>CAUYUJ010012491.1:7500-16083 GCA_963575745.1 Prorocentrum cordatum | reverse complement strand
GAGGAGGAGGAGGAGGAGGAGGAGGAGGAGGAGGAGGAGGAGCAATTGGAGGAGGAGTTGTGCTGAAGCTTCTCTCCGGAGCCTCCGGCGCTGCCACTGGCTCGCACTCCGCGCGCCAGGGAGGAGGCCCCCCTGAGATTCTGCGTTGCGAAGCTCAGTGGTCCTGGGGCCCGACGCTGGGCGAAAGCGCCCAGCGTGAGAGAATCTGCAGCACTAGGAGCTCAGCGTCCGCGCGCCAGGGAGGAGGGTCCAGCGCCGATCCGAGGAAGCTCACCGGAGGAAACGGTACCCATACCTCTACCCTTCCCTCGTTTTCCCCCTTTTTGGGCCTCTTGGGCGGCCCTCATCGCCACCTGTGGTTTCGCCTCGAAATCCTGGTCAAAATGCACCCCGGGAGAGGTCTGGAGAGTAGCGGTGTCGGTGCCTTTTTGTTTCCCCAGCATCCGCGCGGACCATCCACAGTTCACGGGAGGTTCGCGTCGAGTCGACACGGCCAGGTGCGTGCAAGGTTGAGCGCCGCTTTGGCCCAGAATCGGCCCATCTGGAGCGACCAGGCGATCGGAGAGCCGCCGATCGTTCTTCAACGCTCCACGTGGTACCACGATACGAACCTGCCGCACCCTTGCCGCATTTTCGCCTGTTTGGGCCTCCTGTGAGGCTCTCGTCGCCTCGGCTGGATCCACTTCGAAGCTCTGGTCAGAGGGCACCCTGAGAGAGGTCAGGGGAGCAGCGGCATCGGCATCGTTTGGTTTCCCGGCTGCGTCTTGCCCCAACTTGTTGTTGCTCCTCCAGGTTCGGGGAGCCCCACCTGCGGCAGCTGGAGATGCTGCGGCAGGCGACCGGGCTGCTGAAGACGCTGCACCAGGCCCTCCGCGTGCAGCTTGACCAGATGGAGTGGTACTCCATCGCCGAGGTCGAGGGAACCAAAAACTGCATTGACACAAACTTTCGGAGCCCTGCGCGGAGAGCGAGTCTGAGACAACAGCAGTTGGCCTTCGTGGGCCCCCTCGTCGCCACGGCTGGACGCAGCTCGGAAAACTTGTGAATCTGGACCCCGGGACGGGTCCGTGGACAGATTTTGAGCTGCCGTTGTCTCAATTCGCTTTGATTTCTGCTCCGAGAAGGCCCGCGCGGATTTCTTGGATCGGTGCTGGGGCCTTTGGCGCCCTCCGCGCGCCAGGGAAGGGGATTCAGTGCAGATCCAAGAAGTCCGCGCGTGCTTTCAAAAGTTTTTGTTTATATAGTTGTTTCCTTTACGAGGGCCTCAAGATGGCCGCAGCGGTGGACCTGGACCTGAAGGGGTCGGTGTCGGACGAGAACTCAGACCACTTGGATGCCTTCAGGGACACCTTCAAGGATCCTCGCGAAGAAAATGAGGATGAGGAGCAGCAGTAAGGAGGAGGGGGTAGGAGTGAGAGAGAAGCGAGGGATGATGATGATGATGATGATAATGATGGTGGTGGTGATGATGATGACGTTGACGGTGACGACGATGATGATGATGATGATGATGATGATGATGATGATGATGATGATGATGATGATGATGATGATGATGATGATGATGATGCTGATGATGATGATGATGATGATGGTGGTGATGATGATGATGATGATGATGCTGCAGATGATGATTACGACGACGACGATTATGCTGATGATGATGACGATGATAATGATGGTGAGGGTGATGATGATGCTGATGATCATAATAATGCCGATGCTGATGATGAAGATGGGGATGATGATGAAGAGGATGATGATGATGCTGATGATGATGAGGATGATGATGACGACGATGACGACAACGAGGGGTGATGATGATGCTGATTATGCTGCTGATGATGATGATGGAGGTGGTGGTGGTGGTGATGCTGATGATGGTGATGATGATGATGACGTTGACGGTGACGACGATGATGACGGTGATGATGATGATGATGCTGATGATGATGATGATGCTGATGATGATGATGATGATGATGATGATGATGATGATGATGGTGCTGTGGCTGCTGCTCCTGATGATGATGATGATGATGATGATGATTACAGCGACGACTTTGATGCTGACGATGATGATGATGATGATGATAATGATGACGATACTGATGGTAAATGTGATGATGATACTGATGCTAACGATGATGACAATGATGCTGATTATGATGATGATGATGATGATGATGATGATGATGATGATGATGATGGTGAAGATGATGATGCTGATGCTAACGACGATGACGATGCTGATGATGCTGATGATCATGATCATCCTGATGCTGATGAGGATGATGGGGATGATGGGGATGATGAGGAGGATGAGGATGAGGATGAGGATGATGATGATGATGATGATGATGATGATGATGAGGATGATGATGATGATGATGATGATGATGATGATGATGACGATGACGATGATAAGGAGGACGATGATGATGACGACGACGATGACGAAAACGAGGGGCTGATGATGCTGCTGATGATGACGATGATGATGGTTGTGGTGGTGGTGGTGATGATGATGCTGATGATGATGCTGTGATGATAATCATGACGATGATGCTCATGATGATGATGATGATGATGATGATGATGATGGCGTTGACGGTGACGGTGACGGTGACGACGACGACGACGATGACAATGACGATGACGACGATGATGATGATGATGATGATGATGATGACGATGATGATGATGATGATGATGATGAGTATGAATATATATGAATATGATGATGACGATGATGATGATGATGATGATGATGATGATGATGATGATGATGATGGTGGTGATGATGATGCTGATGATGCTGCTGCTGATGATGATGATGCTGATGCTGATGATGATGATGATGGTGGTTGTGATGATGATGCTGATATTGAGGATGAGGATGAGGATGATGAGGATGAGGGGGTGATGATGACGAGGGGGAGGAGGAGGAGGAGGAGGAGGAGGAGGCGGGAGGAGGAGGGGAGGAGGAGGTGGAGGAGGAGGAAGGAGGAGGAGAGGAGGATGAGGAAGGAGGAGGAGGAGAGGAGGAGGGGGAGAGGGAGGGGGAGGAGGAATGGAATGGGAGGGGACGTGGAGGATGAGGATGAGGAGGAGGATCGTGATGGTATCTGTGAAGGGCTGCACCCAGCGTCTTCAAGACCGTGGGACGTTTTGGCTGCCCTACACACGATTATGCTCTGGCCACATCAATCCCTCATCCGTCAGGTCTTTTCCATTGGCAGCGCGCACATACACACATCAGGAACTGATAGCATGGATATGGGAGGAGAAATAGGAGGAGGAGGAGGAGGAGGAGGAGGAGAGAGGAGGCGGAGGAGGAGGAGGAGGAGGAGGAGGAATAAGAAGAAGAAACATAAGAAGGAGAAGAAGAAGAAGAAGAAGAAGAAGACCAATGTAAACCCAAGACGCGTCAACGATCTTCTGAGAATTAGGGTGAGCGAGAGGAGGGGGAAGAGCAGGATGATAAGGCGAAGGTGGAGGCGGAGGAGGACGAGGGAGGGGGGGGAGAAGGGAGGAGGAGGGGAGGAGGACGGGAGGGGGAGGGGCACGAGGAGGGAGTAGGATGGGGAGGAAGTAATTTGCGGCAGGGGGGGGGGGGCGGAGGAGGGAGCCCCCTAGGAGCTCCTGCAGGTCATCGTGCTGGAGCCCATCGCGCGCGCGGGCCAGGGTGCATACGACCGCGGCGGCGACGACGCCGCCGCTGCTAGGAGGTGGCTTCCCTCGTCGTCGCCGTCCTCGTCGTCGTCCTCGTCGTCGTCCTCGTCGTCGTCGTCGTCGTCGTCGTCGTCGTCGTCGTCGTCGTCATCGTCGGCGTCGGCGTCGGCGTCGGCGTCGGCGTCGGGTTCGTCGTCGGCGTCGTCGTCGTCGGTCGTCGTCGTCGTCGTCGTCGACGCCCGTCGCCGTCGTTGCGGCCTTCGTCGCCGGCGTCCTCGCCGTCGCTGTCGTCGGCGCCGTCGCCGTCGTCGAAGTCCGAAGGCCGACAGTTCAGTTTGCTTCTGACACTTTTGGACCTCCAGAAACTTCCGGAGGCCTCGAGGGGCACCTGTGGGCACCCAGAGACCGCAGAAACCTCTGGATGTTCGTCGTTGTGGTCGTCACCGCCGTCGTGGTCGTGGTCGTGGTCGTGGTCGTGGTCGCGGTCGTGGTCGTGGTCGTTGCCATGGTCGTGGTCGTGGTCTTGGTCGTCGCCGCTGTCGCCCTCGTCGCCGCCGCCGCCGCCGCCGTCGTCGTCGTCGTCGTCGTCGTCGTCGTCGTCGTCGTCGTCGTCGTCGTTTTCGTCGTCGTTTTCGTCGTCGTTTTCGTCGTCGTTTTCTTCGTTTTCGTTTTCGTTTTCGTCGTCGTCGTCGTCGTCGTCGTCGTCGGCGTCGGCGTCGGCGTCGGCGTCGGCGTCGGCGTCGTCGTCGTCGTCGTCGTCGTCGGCGTCGGCGTCGGCGTCGGCGTCGGCGTCGGCGTCGGCGTCGGCGTCGTCGTCGTCGTTGTCGTCGTCGACGCCCGTCGCCGTCGTTGCGGCCTTCGTCGCCGGCGTTCTCGCCGTCGTTGTCGTCGTCGCCGTCGTCGGCGTCGTCGAGGTCCGAAGGCCGACAGTTGAGTTTGCTTCTGACACTTTTGGGCCTCCAGAAACTTCCAGAGGCCTCGAGGGGCACCTGTGGGCACCCAGAGACCGCAGAAACCTCTGGTTGTTTGTCGTTGTGGTCGTCACCGCCGTCGTGGTTGTGGTCGTGGTCGTGGTCGTGGTCGCGATCGTGGTCGTGGTCGTTGCCATGGTCGTGGTCGTGGTCTTGGTCGTCGCCGCTGTCGCCCTCGTCGCCGCCGCCGCCGCCGCCGTCGTCGTCGTCGTCGTCGTCGTCGTCGTTTTCGTCGTCGTTTTCGTCCTCGTCGTCGTCGTCGGCATCGGCGTTGACGTTGTTGTCGTCGCCGTCGTCGTTGTCGTCAAAGCACAGCATAGGTATCTAATGAACCCAGCGTGGCCCCAACAACGGGAAAACATTCTACTGCATTAGTGCATCGGCATTGCTCGGCACTGCTCGCTCGGCATATAGGTCGGCATATTGGTTGGAATTGTTTGTCAGTTCTAGATCTTGCTGGGCATTGCGTTGCATGGCGTGGACCTGCTGGCAGACATAGGAACTAATGAAACAGGACCAAGGAACCAAGGAACCAACTCCAAGGAACGAAGGAACTACGACCAATGAACCAAGGCAGACTAGCTGGCCGCTCTGCGCGCGAGCCTGCGCGCTAGCGCGGCCGCGTCGATGCGCCAGACAGCGCCGAGCAGTCATCGCAATCGCCGCCGCATGTGTTTTGCAAACCAAGTTGCGGGTGGGTGGGTGGGACGATTGCGCAGGCAGTGGAGTTGACAACGTCAAGTTCGGCAGGGTGAATTGCCCCACATCAATTGCATCACGTAGATTGCGCAACATCTATCATGCTCTCCATAATGTTCACACTAAACATTGCTAACCACACCATTTTGGGTCCACGCGGACTCGCATTTTTTAGACATGAGAATAACAATTTACGTGGTGCAATCTATGCGATGTAATCTATGTGGTGCAATATGTGTGGTGCAGTTCACTAGTGCTCAACTTGAAGTTGTCCACTCCACTGCTCGCGCAAACGAAACATACCACCCACCCGCCCGCAACTTGGTTTGCAAGCCCCATGCGGAAGCAATTGCGATGAATGCTTGGTGTTGGTTGGTGCATGCCTGCGGCCGCGCTAGCCCGCGCATGCTCGCGCGCGCAGCGGCCAGCTAGTTTGGCGCGTCCGACGCGAACGCGGTGGCGCTGACCGCTCGGCACATCCCAGCGGGCACTTCAGTGCGAGTCGGCGACTTGGGCGGGCGCGGTACCATGGCAACGTCGACAACGATAAACTCGATGATAACAGCGATGCTGGTGACGATGCTGAAAGCGCCGACGAGGCAGCCCGTGACGGCGCCGATGCTGATCACGCCGACGACAATGACGGCGTCTGCGCGTCGGTGATGAAGGTTTTGGAAGGAATTCGTCTTGCGCGCGCGGCAGACGCGCGAGAGTGACATGCACGGTATTCCTTGACACGTATCGTGCCACCCCAGCACGCGCGCAAGGGCGTTCGAACGATTTCGACATGCGCGCGCGAAACCCATTTGATAGCATATTATGAAAATGTTGAAACATCACGATTTTCTCAAGAATTCGCAAGAGCACGCGCACGCTTTTGTTGAGTATCCGTGCTGCGAAACACTGTTGTCTTTAAGTTGTTTTTTGGACACTCGATTGTGTATTCCTTCCGGAACCGAAGGTGTTTGAATGATTTTGGCATGCGCGCGCGACGACCCGAACGCGGTGGTTCTGACCGCTCGGCACATCCCAGCGGGCACTTCAGTGCAAGTCGGCGACTTGGGCGGGCGCGGTATCATGGCAACCTCGACAACGATAAACACGATGATGATAGTAACGGTGCTGGTGACGATGCTGAATGCGAGGACGGGGCAGCCAGTGACGGCGCCGATGCTGATCACGCCGACGACGATGACGGCGTCTTCGCGTCGGTGATGAAGGTTTTGGAAGGAGTTCGAAATGCGCGCGCGGCAGACGCACGAGAGTGGCCCGCACGGTATTATTTGACACGGATCGTGCCACCCCAGCACGCGCGCGCGAGGGCGTTCGAATGATTTCGACATGCGCGCGCGAAACTCGTTTGGTAGCATGTTGTGAAAATGTTGAAACATGACGGTTGTTTTCAGAATTCGCAAGAGCACGCGCACGCTTTTGTTGGAAATCCGTGTTGCGAAACATTTGTGTTTTTATTTTTTTGGACGCGCGATTTTGACGTCCTTCCGAAACCGAAGGTTTTGAAATATCTTGGCATGCGCACGCGACGACGCGCGCGTGTGCACTTCGTCACATTTTGTTCGCCATTGTTTTAAAAATTTGAAAATGTGAAAATTTGCCACTTCTGATAAACGAGTGTGCGCACATAGTATTTTGTTGCAAGGAAACCGAGGGGGTCCGATAGAGGTTTGGCTGGGATAGTATGAACTCACAAGTAGGATGGACATTTGGGTCAGAATCATATGTGTTTTGCACAAATTCGGGTGGAATCGATAAGTTTGGAGGGGGAAGGTGGTAGAGTTTATTTTTTGGAAAAAAAAAGTGTACGTTGTGCGTTGTGCGTGGTGCAATCTGCGTTGTGCAATCCATGTGATGCAACACACGCAGTGCAGTATATGCGGTGCAACCTGTGTGGTGCAATCTATGTGGTGCAAGCTCTGCGGTGGCTATCGGCGGCCGGGCACACAGAGTGGTGGTTATCACGTGAGCTCGCCTACGTATCACATTTTTGAAGCCACGGCCTCCACGCCATGCCCTAATGGGCGCGGGCGGTCTCCCTTGTGGAACGCGCGCGACTCCGGCGTTCGCTTCGCTTCGCCTCTATTGTGGTCCAATCTATGTTGTGCAGTCTGTGTGGTGCAATCTAGGACGGCGACAGGCGGCGACGAGGCGGCGACGGTGACCACGGAACCGCCAGACCAACAGCCACGCCCAGACGACTGGCGGCGACGGGGCGGCGACGGGGCTGCGACGGCGAGCGCAGCCGCCAGACCGCCACCCAGGCCCAGACGATGGGCGGCGACGAGGCGGTGACGGGGATCCTCCAGACCGCCACTTGGGCCCAGACGACGGGCAGCGACGAGTATGCAAAATATCTTTACGTGTATGCGTGTGTGATCAGTTCACGTCAGCATGTATGTACGTATACATCAGAAATCGTGTAAGTGCGAATAGACATGTATGTGAAGGAGCGTGCCCCCGCTCACACACACACACATGTGCGTACATATGTGTAGACAGATGCGCTTACCGACAAATCGTATAACATGCATACACACGGTTCTTGTTCGCCGCTTGCTCGAATGTGTTCGTGGTGGTTTTGTGTTTCTTCGCAATTGTTGTTTTGTGGTTTTGTCGTTTGCGGCGTTACCTTGTCTTTAGTTGCGCTGTGTTGGGTAGTTCTATTCTTGACTGCCGCGGTGTGAGGCCTTGTTGTACCTGTGCTCGGTCGAACCATGGGGGACGCCCACACCTTGCATCCTGGTTCGATTTATTCTCTCCGTCACGCAACGCACGGGTCCGGATGATACGATTCTTCGGGGGCGCATATCCGACAACGAAAACATGTCTTATCGGGCTTACTTTGTGTGGGCCGGGTAGCGTCGCCGCTTTCTGCCGACAGTGGGTGAAGTTGAAATAATCACATTGTTTGAGCACACTTCTCAACAATGACAGGTGGAAGTAGTCTCGGACCAGTGAGGTGCTCTCTGATTGTCTCAAGCTTCCTTTGTGCTTTCTTGGAAATTTCGGGGCAGGGGGATAAGATCGTCTACGTCAGGAGATCGGCAGGGGTCGTTGGGGCTGGGTTTTGGGGATAGGCGGATGACGTTAAGGGAATGTCGCTAACCGTGTGTGCGTCTGACGAAACAGAGAGGGACATAAGAAGCCGGAGCACAGCCAACCCGCATGATAAGGACACGCGGTTTCCCAAGGGTTCCCTTGCGTCCGTGTCTCTCCGGCCCTT
>CAUYUJ010012491.1:0-2500 GCA_963575745.1 Prorocentrum cordatum | reverse complement strand
CTACTACTACTACTACTACCACCACTACTGCTACTACTACTACTACTACTGCTACCACTACCACTACTACTACTACTACTACTACTACTACGACTACTACTACTACTACGACTACTACTACTATTACTACTACTACTACTACTACCACTACCACTACTGCTACTACTACTACTACTACTACGACTACTACTACTACTTCTAGGACTACTTCTGCTACTACTACTACTACGCCGACTACGACTACTACGACTACTGCGACTACTACGACTACTACGACGACGACTACTACTACTACTACGACTACTACTACTACTACTACTACTACTACTACTACTACTACTACTACTACTAGTAGTACTACTACTACTACTACTACTACTACTTCTACTACTACTTCGTATTAGTACTAGTAGCAGTACTAGTACTGGGGGTGGTGGTGGTGGTGGTGGTGGTGGTTGTGGTGGTGGTGGGCAGCGGCACGCCCTCCACGCCTGGGCCGCTGTACGGCTGCCACGCCTGTGGGAGGAGGTTCTTGCGAAGCGTTCGGGGGTTCCTGCGATGCTTTCGGAGGTCCTGTGAGGCTTTTGGATGCTTTGGGAGGCGCCTTTGGGAGGCTCGTGCGAGGCTGTCGCAGGTTCCTGGATTGGAATGGGAGGCCTCCTGCGGAGGCTCATGGCCCCACGGTTCTGGAAGATCCCAGGAACACCCGAGAGGCCTCAGGAGCCCCCCAAGAGACCCCAGGAGGCTCCAGGAGGTTGCAGGGGAGGTTTGGGGGCCCTGGAGGCCCCGGGCCTCCCCCCCCCCCCCCAGCGAGCTTGCATTGAGGGCGCCCCCTCTGGACCCTTCCCCGCTACCATCTGGCGTGCAGCAAGCCTGCGGATGAAGGTGCATCGCAGCAGCACTGAAGAGGGGGGTTGAAGGGGTCTGTGCCGTTGGGATGGTATGGCTTCGCTATTGAAAGGCCCATTTCGGTGTGTGGCGGGCTCCAGTCGCTGCAATGCTCAGTATGCCCGCGGGGCGACACCATGGCACTGCCCTTTGGCCGTGTCCACTTTGAAAAGGGGGTTGAAAAGGGATCTCACCGCGGCACGCTTGGAGTAGATATTACGTTCACGTCTGTTATAACAGGTTGCCTTGATGCGTGTTGCTATATGTTGTTATGTTGCCGTATCAGGCTTGACATTCTATGGCAAATATTCGTGGTATATGTGTTATCGTTTGTCCTGCTGCCCTGCCATGTTCATATACTGTGCAAGTGGCCATTGGTGTGGGGATTGGCTTATTCCCAATTAAATGGATATGCCTACTACCGTATATCTTGTTACCTTGCTAAATCAGCGATATGGTACACTGCTAGTTTGTTATCGCTGCTCTCTGGTACACTGGTACATACATGCACTTGTTGTGTTGATACATGGTGTGTTGATGCGTTTGTTGTATTATGTTATGTTGGCTTGCTTGTAACATGGTGTGCCGACTAACGTATGCCAAGCTGTCTTGTCATGTTGTCTATCTAGTGTCATCTAGTTCAGTTTTCTTTATATGTATAAATATTGTGCCACATGGATTTGATGTGTGTGGTGTGTATATATATACTACATGGTTTTTTCATGTGTCGACTAACGTATACAATATTGCCCTCATGTATTAGCTATACTATGTTATGCTGGCTTGATGTGGGATGTTGTCTCGGTGTGGTTGCTATTTCAAACACTTCAGTCTTGATGTGGCTGATACGCTATTGTGCCATACTGTCTTGATGCGCTTGCTATGTTCTGCCATGTTGCCTCGAGGTGGTTGCTGTTGCGGTGTGCGGTGCGTTAGAAAGGCGTGTCGGCATCCCCGCCTGCACAACCGCTCGTCCTCCACCACACCCTTTTTTGTGGTCTCTTTTTAAAGACTGTTGAGTTTTGCGGTGCTCGCCGGGGGGCCAGAGTGTGACCTCTATGTTTCCCCATATGGAAACTTGAGGCGTGGAGAGTGTGCCGTTGCAAAGGGGCCAGGCGTGGATGGCGTGCCGAAGCCTCGTAGTGCAAGGTTGCTTTGTATTCATGGTGGCCATAGTGGTGGTGCAAGTCGGGTCGCAATTGACAAGACGACGCCAGGTGGCTTTGGACTATGCTGCGTCGTTGAGTGGCCTCTGCAAAATTGAGAGGCCATTGGGTACTCTCTGTTGAGCGGCCCCTCAAAATTGTCGGGCGCGTTGACTGGACTCGTAGTATCAATCCTCGTCCTAGTCCTAGCCCAGGTCGGAGTAGTGTAGTGGTCGTAGTAGGCGTAGTCGTATAACTAGTAATAGTAGTAGTAGTAGTAGTAGTAGTAGTCGTCGTCGTCGTCGTCGTCGTCGTCGTCGTCGTCGTCGTCGTCGTCGTCGTCGTCGTCGTCGTCGTCGTCGTCGTCGTCGTCGTCGCAGTAGTCGTAGTAGTTGTCGTAGTCGTAGTCGTCGTCGTAGTAGTAGAAGTAGTAGTAGTAGCAGTAGTAGAAGTAGTAGTAGTAGTAG
>CAUYUJ010012490.1:0-16112 GCA_963575745.1 Prorocentrum cordatum | reverse complement strand
ACAAGAAGAAGACGAACACGACGACGAGTAAGAAGAATTCTACTAATAAGACGAATACGAATGATACTACTAATACGGATAGTAGTGATAATCATAAGCATAAGAAGAAGACGAGGAGGAGGATGACGATGACGAGGCGGCGGAGGAGGAGGAGGACTAGGGGGGCGGAGGAGGAGGAGGAGGAGGCGGAATACTAGTAGTAATAATCAGACAGTGAAGACGACGAATAAGAAGGATACTAATCATACTAAGAATATTGATACCGAAGAAGACGAATCCGAATGATAATAATCCTAATATTACTACTAGGAAGATCAAGAAGACGAATGCTACAGCGACGAATGATACTGCGACGAAGAACGGACATACTCATAATACCAATAATATGAAGAATAATAACAAGACTAAGAAGAATATGATGACGATTCAGAATACGAATACTGCGAAGAAGACGACGACTAATACACATAAGAAGGGGAGGACTATGAGGAGGAGGAGGAGGAGGAGGAGGAGGAGGAGGAGGAGGCGGAGGGGAGGAGGAGGAGGAGGAGGAGGAAGAGGGGCGAGGGATGAGGATGGCGGAGGGGGGTAGTAGGGGGGAGGAGGAGTGGGAGGAGGAGGAGGGGGAAGGAGGGGGAGGAGTGGGAGGGGGGGAAAGGGGGGAGGAGGGGCAGGTTTGGGGGAGGTGGAGGGGGTGGAGGGGGAGGTGGAATGGTGGTGGAGGGGAGGAGGAGAGGAGGATAGGAGGAGGAGGAGGAGGAGGAGGGAGGAGAGGAGGAGGAGGAGGAGGATGAGGCGGGGAGAGAGGAGGGGAGGAGGGGAAGTGGGGGAGGAGGGAGGGGAGGGGGAGGGGAGGGGGAGGAGGGGTTGGAGGAGGGGTTGGATGAGAAGGAGGAGGAGGAGGAGGAGGCCAGACTCGAGCTGAAAGGTCATGCACAACGAATTCAGACCGACCTGAGGGCCCCTCCGACCCCTGACCCTAGCTCCCCCCAGCCGCAGCTGGGAGGAGCCAGCGATCAGGGGTCGACGGGGTCGCCAGGTCGGGAGGCCGCACGACCCCGCAGCTTGGCCGCCAGGGCCATGGTCCTGGCCTCCAGTGCCCTCGACCCCAAGAGCTGGGCTTGGGCCAGCTGGAGCCCGAGGAGCGGGGGTACATCCAGAAGATACGGCCTCTTCGGGCCCTCCGACGCAGGCCCTACCTGGGTAGCCTCAGGACGCATCGGGGAAACGTGCTCGGACCAAACTTGAATTTCGGCATCCGAGGGTCCGAGGGAGACCTGAGATCCCCGAGCCTCCTAGCACCGCCTTTTGGGATGATTGCCTGGGCGATGTTTTATTATTCTTGCTACTCGGGATCGGCCGACCTGGACAGCTATCCTGGAGGCCGCGCCTTTTCCTGTCAGAAACATAACATCTACCTATACGACCACCCTGCGGGTGATAAGGAGGTTGGGGGGGGGCAGCAATGGGCAACAGTGGTGTATGTTGTTGTGATAGTGCCAGTGGAGATAGTTGCGTTGCCGCTCGCTCTTGGGGGCGTTGGTGTCGAGTTGTTTACGTCACCCTTCCCCTGGGAACCTGCCCAACCTGCGCAACGGCAGTTAACGGCGCCTTTTGGCCACAGAAGACTGAAGCGCTGGCAAAGCTTGGCGCAGCCCGCGCCGCCTCTTGCACTATCGATCTCAGATTATGGTCCCACTACCGATCTCATTCGCTGTCGCAGACCTCATTCGCTGTCTCATTCGGTCTCACTTCCGATCTCACAATCGATATCACTATCGACGTCGTCATCATCATCATCATCGACATCACCATTAACCGCATCATCGTCATCATCATCATCAGCACCATCACCATCATCATCATCATCAACGTCGTCATCATCATCATCACAATCATCATCACCATCATGGCCATCATCACCATCAGCATCGCACGGCCGATTTTACATGCGGTCTCACTATCGATATCACAATCGATCTCACAACCGACGTCATCATCATCATGATCATCATCATCATCAGCATCATCACCAACGGCCCCAACATCATCATCATCATCATCATCATCATCATCATCATCATCATCATCATCATCATCATCATCATCATCATCATCTACATCATCATCATCATCATCATCATCATCATCATCATCATCATCATCATCATCATCATCATCATCATCATCATCATCATCATCATCATCATCATCATCATAATCATCCACGTCATCATCGGGACACCGACGGGACACCGTAGGGACACCAGCGGGACACCGGCGGGACACCGCGCGGCACCGGCCGCCCGGTCAAGGTTTTTTTGCCCCCGCCGCGCCTCAGCCACACGGGACACCAGCGGGACACCGGCGGGACACCGCGGGGCACCGGCCGCCTGGTCAAGGTTCTTTTGCTCCGGCCGCGCCTCAACCACAGGAGACTTTCTCTCGCCCGCCCACGCAGCTTCGCCTCGCCCGCACGGCGCGCACGAACACGAAACCGAAATCGATTTCCCGGAAGGGGGGCATTCCGTTCCTTTTCGATTTCACCCCCCAACCTCCGACAACAAGTGCAGAAGAGGAGGACCGAATTTTCACAGCCCCGGGGAGGAGGGGCGCAGCGAGCAAAGAGTGCCCGCACAGGCGCCACGGCCTCAGCGCTCCGTCGAGCCCTGGCAGCGGACTCCCCCCTGTGCACACGGGGTCCGCGCTGGCCAACAGGGCCGCATCCTCCCCGCAGGCCTCCGCGGGGTCCACGGGCCACGGACCGAGGTCGATGATCTCCAGGGCCTTGACCCCCATGGAATCGCGGAGGCCCGATCCCGAGATGCGCACCTCCTGCTCTGCCGCAAACCTCGCCGCCAGGCGAGCGACGAATTGGCAGCCCTCGACGCTGAGGATGTCGCAGCGGTCCGTCCGCGCTGCCGCGGCGCCTTCTATGGCTCCCGCATCGACCAGAGCGTTGCCGTCGAGCTTGGACTGCGTTATCGCAGGATTGCAAAAAACAATATTACAAAAACACCGTGGGTTAAGAAAAACAACCTGGATTGCAAAAAAAACCGGATTGCAAAACAAACGGGTTTTTTGCAATCTTGTTTTTTTGCAAGCCTTCGTTTTTTTGCAAGCCTTCCCTGGCGGCGTGCGGCTCCAGGTGGGCTCTGACTTTGATGACCTCGGCGTCCTTCGGCCTCTCAGCTCGAAGGATTGCAACGAAGGGTTTTTTGCAATCCTTCGAAGGTTTTTTGCAATCCTTCGTCCAGGGTTTTTTTTGGCAATCCTTTTTGCAATCCTTCGTTCAGGTGGGCTCTGACTTTGATGACCTCGGCGCCCTTCGGCCTCTCCGCTCGACCAAGCCCAGAGGTGGGCCCGCGGGCTGCCCGCAGCCGCCGTCGCCACGGGGTGGCAGGCGCTGCGCACCGTCGCGAGGCAGTCGCAGTACACTCCAGGCGATGCTTAAGAAAACCCAAGTTTTCGGCCAGAGTCTCGATTATTCTTAACTTTTCAATGTAAATTCAAGATTTTGATAGAAGTTCTGGGTTTTTATTCAAATTATTCAAATTCTGAGACTATGAATTTCTTAACCCATGATTTCTTAAGCATCTCGCAGGGTGTAGAGCTTGAAGGAGCCCCCCGCGATGGTGCCGGCGAGGACCTTCACGGCGTAGTCCTCCCCGTCTCGGGCCAGTTGCTCGGGCCCCGCCGACAGCGGGACCGAACCCCACGCCTCGGCGACCGGCCTGCGGTGCTTGTCGTAGACGATGATGGACCAGCCAGCCGTCCTCAGGCTCGGGCAGTTCTGGTCGAGCCCTGATCCATCGACGAAGACGTGCTCTCCGTCGGCGCAGGGCCCGAAGCTCAGCCAGCTGGTCGCGTGCTTGAAGCAGTCGTCGGTTCGATGCGGTCTCTGGACCAACTCCGAGATGCCCTGGAACAGCCCCCCGGCGAAGAGCTCCGTGAACGGGTAGCCCAAGCTCTCGACTCGGCCCGCCGCCTCCCGCAGGGGCGACTCCAGGAACTCCCGCCTCCAGCCATCATGAGCCTCGCACCGGAAACGCCTGTGGAAGAGGGACCCGCTGGGGTGGCCGCAGAGCTGGCAACTCATGGGGACAGAGGGGCCCTCCGCTCCTACCCTGGCCTGGCACCAGTAGGTGTTCAGGATGAGGCTGCGCAGCGCCCTCTGTGGGGGGACAGGCCCGACCTAACCATATCCCTATCTTCGGTATCCTCTTACCTCGGCGCCGATCCTCAGGATTCCTTCAGCTTCTGAGGGCACAGCTCTGCGATCGCAGGCCCAGAGATTGACACCAACACCAAGATCGGCGGTGTGCATCCACCGAGGGGAGAACATCCCGATCTCGGTGATGGTGGCAAGATTCGGGCTGCCTAGGCGGCCGAAAGATTGCCACCAACACCAAAATCCAGGATCATCTTCCTCCCGTGGAGGCAACCCCTGGTGCTGGTGCTGGTGCCCATTTCCAAGCGTCCAACACGATTCTCATCTTCCTGGGTTTGCCGACCTCAGGGGTAGGGTTAAGTCGGGCCCGTCCCTCTACAGGAGGAATATTCAAACATAGTACAACATAGTCGGGGGACTATTTGTTGCTCATTTTTGAACATGTGCAGTGTATGTTTGGGGTATTTTTCATTTCTCGTCCGAAATCGGCCTCTAGGGGGACAGGCCCGACTTAAGGGTAGGGACAAGCTCGAGGCTGGCGAGGAGTCGGCCGAGGTCGAGGCATCTTCACGACCGGACAGGGCTCGTTTCGATGCTTCCGATTCGATTCGATTCGATTTCGATGGCTTCCGGTTCCGATTCGATTCGGCTTCGGATTTCGATTCGGAATCCGATTCCTTATTGGAGGCATAATAGCCTGCCGATTTCCGCCGATTCGACTTTTCCCGACTCGGCTGCCGATTTGCCGCCGATCCGATCCATTTCGATCGCCGATCCGATTTGTCGATTCGATACTGGGCTCTCCACGGCCGGAGGGCCGTGGCCGCCCGAGGCCGTGCGCGGCCCGCGCGGCGTCGGAGGCCGCGCGCCGCGGGGCCGTCGCGGCAGGGGCCTGGCGCGCGCGGGCACCTGGCGCTGGAGGGTTTCTCCGAAGGGCTTAGGCGCGAACCCCTTCCCTCCTCCTTCCTCCTCCTCCGTCCTACTCCTCCTCCCTTCTTCATTCCTCCTCATTCCTCCCTCTCCCCCCCCCCCTCCCGCCCCTCTCCTCCCCTGCCTCCTCCTCCCTCCTCCTCCTCCTCCTCCTCCTCCTCCTCCTCCTCCTCCCCGGGTCGCCTACGGCCCCGGGGGAAACCGTGCACCTGGCGCCCCCCCCAAATATTGGGCGGCGCGCAGGCGGGGGTGGTGTGCGGGGGGCGGCCTCCCTACCAATCCAGGGCTGGACCTACACGGTGTGTTGGCGATTTCGTGGGCCGTTGTCGTTTCGATTTCGTTTTGCGGTAGAGGCGGATTGGAGACGAAACGAGGGAAAACGAAAACGGAAAACACCGTTTAGGTTCAGCCCTGTACCAATCTAGACTTCAGTCGGTCCTGTCCCTCTAACACTCTAGACTTAAGTCGGGCCTGTCCCTCTACAGGGGGAACAGTCAAAGATAGTCAAACAGTAGTTTGGGGACGATCTTTTGTCTATGTTTGCCCTCTTGGGGTGGCATTTTTTGAGTATTTTTGACTTTCGCCCATAATTCCCCTGTAGGGGGACGCCGGACTTAAATCTAGACCTCCCAGAGGGGGGTCGAAGGACCGCGCCGTATCGACGACACATCGGCGATGCGTCTCGATGTTGAACCCGATGTTCTCCACGCCCACGGCGCCGATGCATCGCCGGTGCACCGCCGATGCATCGCCGTCGCCGATGCGGCGCACTCCTCCGACCCCACCTGCTCGCACCCCATCCAGGAGGCCTCTAACCAAGGCGGGGGCCTTCTTTCGAGGAAGAGCAAGCGTGGATTGGGGCACCTGGGGATCTGCGACGGGTGCCGCTTTCGTGCAGAATCGGCGCCCTTTGTCGCCAAATCAGGCGGCCTTGGCTTCTCGGTTCGGCGCCAGGTCCACGGGTCCCTATTCCATGTTAGTCTGTGCCCGAATCTTACGTAGAAGATAGCGGCTTTCTTGACGGGCCTAAGGTTTCTGAGGAGCTTTCTCGGAAGCCTCATTCTCTTCGAAAAAGCCCCACGGTTTCGGCCGCGTTCGCAGGAAAGCTTTGCTGCGCTGGCTGGGCACACCCGTTCTGTCTTACCTGCACAGGCCAGGGTCTCGCGTCGGCTCGCCTATTGCAGGTTGGCCTTCGCGTGACTCCGGGCCTGCCTGGCGCACGTGGTCGGGCACCTTTGTTCGGTGTTTACGGTGATCCCCAAAGGGCCCCTCCCTCCCCCCTTCCGCCCTCCCATCCTTCCCTCCCTCCCTCCTCCCTCTCCCTCCCGCCCTCCCCTCCCCCCCCTCCATCCCTCCCTCCCTCCCCTCCCCTCCCTATCCCCTCCCCGCCCCCCCCTCCCCCTCCTCCCGCCCTCCCTCCCCTCTCCCTCCCCTCCCTCCCTCCCGTCGGGCCGACCAGGAGGGGATACGGGTATCCCCCCGGATGGGCCTCCTGAGGCCTCCTGGAGGCCTCCTGGAGCCCATGGGGCCCCCTGAGGCCTTTTGGAGCCCATGGGGCCCCCTGAAGCCTTCTGGAACACATGGGGCATCCTGAGGCCTTCTGGATCCCATGGGGCATCCTGATGCCTTCTGGAGCCCCTGGTACCTCCTGAGGTTTCCTGAAACTTCCTGGTGCCTCATAGGACCGTCTGGACCCGCTTGGGACCTCCTGATGCATTATGGAGCCTCCTGGGGCCTTCTGGGGCTTCTTGTGATATCCTGGTACCTCCTGTAACCTACTGAGATATCCTGGGGCCTTCTGGGATGTTCTGGAAACCCCTGTGGCCTCCTGCGGTTTCCGTGGACATCCTGGCCGTCTCGGGGCGCCACGAGGCCCTCTCTTGGGGCTCCCCGCGGCTGTCTTGGGCTGTTTGGGGCAGATCCCTGGGACTTCTGGGTACCGAAAATAAGTGAACCGAAGACCCTCCGAGAGCGCAGGGCTTGGTTCACTTATTTGGTTGGCATATGGCCGCGTCCGCCCCCCCCCCCCAGGACCGTTTCGGGGCAGGACATAATGATTTGTTCTTAAACTTCGTAAGGTTGATCCGTCGTAATACACACATAAACAATATACCATATTATATATATATATGTATTAACATATATTAACATATATATTAATATATATATATATGTATATAGTCATAGAAATACATACATACATGGTCATAGAAAACAGATGGCATATATGTGTATGTGTTATGCAGATATACAGAGACATGTAGAAACATAGTATAGGCATCATGACAAATACCAGTACACATGATACAACTACGAATGTACGACGCGCATACCGACAGAAACAACAACAGCGCGCGCGTAATCTCTTGGAGCCGTTTTAGACATCATGGGAACCTCTTTGGGCCCTCAGGGGGTCTCTTGAGCACCTTCTTTGTGGATTGAAGACGTTATCGGGGTCATCTTGGGATCAACTCCTGGACCCTATCGGGGCTTTCTTAGCCACAAGCGGGGGTCGAAACAAGTGTGATGTCCATTGTCCAAGAGTTGTGAAAACTGTCCGATCGGCCCCTTGGGGTCCGACCTACAGCTAGAAAGTGGACTGCGTTTGAAGAGAGGCAGCTCTGTTTTACCCATGACGATCGCGAGGCGAAACAGTATGAACATATGCTCAAGCTCTCAATCCCGCGTATTGGCCTGCTCAGCCACTCACCCTCTGCACATGCCCCTCCAGTGCAGGGCAGTGGCCATCTCGGCTGCCCCCCCCTCCGTCGGGCGACGCCCGATCGCCGTGTAAATCCTAACTGAATTAAGTGCACCCTTGGCCGCGCATGGCACCCGCGCATCGTGCGTCGAGCCAGACGCCGCGGGCTTCCAGCGCGGCGTTGCGCGGCAGTCGCGCATGTCATCCCGGCCAGCGCAGGGTCGCGCTCGCACCCGCTGTACACTTGCACCAGACCTGCTTACACTCGCGCATTGAAACACTGCGGCCCGCAGGCTGCGAGAGGCAACTCTTCGGTTAGCGTTTAGATCGACCGCTTGTTGGTTGAGAGGTCAAACAGCTTCTTCCTGGTCGACTTGTTCACCATCGCCCTAATGGCCTGCAAGATAGTTTCTTGCACGCGGGACGGCCCGCGCCTGCGCGGGCGCAAATCGCCCTCCACAGGAGGGGCGGAAGCCTGGTACTCCGTCTCATCTAGGCCCACGTGCACCGGCCAGTTCTCAGCGTCGAACAGCGAGACTGAGTTGACCACGGTCGCCTTCATATCGGCGCGCCGCACCCTCGAGGTCGCCCTGCCGCCCAAAGCCCTCGACGCCAGCGTGGTCTCGCACCCCGCCCACAGCGCGAGCTCGGCCTTCATGGTCCTGGCATCCACGCGAGTCAACTGGCGGAAATTTGCGTTGATGCACGAGTGTATCTGCTCGTTGCGAGTCGTTCCAACGCCGAGAGAGCTGTTCTCCTCCGGCGTGAGCCGCGCCCTGTAGCGGATGTTGTTCATGTAGAATTCCGCTCGATCGGGGGCACACGCCGCAATGAACTGCGCCCGGAGTGTGCCCTTATCGTACTGCACGTCCATCCGCTCCGGGTAAACGCGCGCGATGGCCGCCATCAACATGGCAAACTGCTCCCTGGACTGCATCGGCGCGTTAGGGTCCATGTCGCTGAGGATGCTCTTCGCTCGGCGGTGCCCCATGTCGCCCCTCCGTATGCGCTCGATGAATGCTTGCTCCTGAGCGGATGCCCTGGCCGCGCCAGTGCCCCAGTGAAACGGCTCGCGCCTCCGCGCGTAGTCGGCCACGGAGAACTTCCCCAAGACAGCCCGCATGACGAGGCCGACCGCGGTCGGTCGCACGCGGCGCTTAGAGGTGTGGGTGTCCACGGAGAACGCCAGGTGCAACGGGTCAAGGGATACGCACTGCAAATTCGGGAGAATCTTCTGCATCTCCTCGCAAACCTTGCGCCCGACGACGTCGCTCGCCACGTGCTCGACGCGCGAGCGGAGCTCGGGGGGCGCCGAGCGCTCCACTGCGCCGGCGAATGCCTCTGGGCGCTCTGCGTACCCGGGAGCGAGCCCCAACACTTCGCCATGGTATCCGATCACGCTGAACACGTTGTGCTTCTGCGCGCGGGTCTGTCCGGAAACCTTGAGTGCGACCTTGTACGTCGCGTCGATAGAGATGGACCTGAGGCCGCCGACGTCAGCGCATTTCAGAACCTGTGCGCCCACAAAGTCTTCGAAGGCTTTCGACTCGGCAATGTCCAACATCAGCGCTATCATGGTGCCAGTGCGCCGGTTGGCGAGCGATCCCACCTCGCAGCCACCGCGGGCCCATGCCGCTTTGAGAGAGCGGAAAGCGCGGCCGTGCACTCCTCCTGCGTCGAGCAAGAAGCGCGCGTACATGTTACCGAACGCCATAGTGTAGTAGTGGCCGCCGAACTTCCGAGCGAAGCGGAGCCTCTCGTCGGAATGTAACCAATATTGCGGGCCGGTGTCAGTCAGGACCAGTCTCAGGTCGCAGTCGCGCTTGTGGCCCGTCGCGGTGTAGAGCGAATCTCTCCCACCGGGTGTCGCGGTGAAGCCGATCCACCCCTGGATGAGCGACCTCGCGCGGGACGCGTAGCCGCTGCGCGGGCAACCCGCGAGGATGTCGCGGTCGTACAGGGAGCGCTGCACCGCCGCGATCACTGGGTGCGAGATCTGCACATCGGTCAGGAGCGTCTTGTGGATGCACGCGAACTTGCCCTCCAGATGGCTCTTCGCATGCTCCCGCGCCCTCTGCGGCCTCGAAAGAATTCTCCCGCAGATAGGGCACTCGAGCACGGCGCCGGCGTTCTCGGCGCCGCCCTTCTCAGTCGGGTCGATGTGGTCACGAATCTCCTCCACTATATACTTCGCCAACTCCTGGGCTGTAAGGAAACGAGCCCCCGACTCCTAAAATCACAAGCTGAAAGGGCATCAGAATTCGGCTGAATATTTCGGAACACGGCATACTGTCGCCCTTAACCCCCAAACGAAGCCCGATTCCGAAACCCCAGCCTTGAAATTTACCCGGGCCAGGGCTGAGCGTTGGCGTCAACGTTTTTTTGTTCATCATGAGGGGAGTTCAAAATAGCGAGTCCTGGTGTCGGGCCTGGCATTGGCGCCCCCTCGCCGCGGCTGGTCGCTTCGCGGCCGTCCGCGCCGCGGCGGGCCCCCTGGCGCCCGCCGCCCTGGCGGTCAACCGCTTTCCGATGGTCGGCAGGACAGGGCGGGCCGCGGGCCGCCTCGCCACGGGCCGCGCTCCCATGGCAGTGGGTCAGCGGTGCCGCGAGCCGCGCTAATGCAAGGCAAGGCACCCCCTGATCTGGAGCCCACGCGGCGATGGCACAGCGCCCCGTCGACCCGACGAAGCCGATGCCACTGCTTCCCAGATCACTCCTAGCACGCGTTCTGACGAGGATTGCGATATGAATCCAGCCGCTGCGGGGGCGAGCTCTCCGAGACAGGCAGCGACGTCGGCATGCCCCCTCCCTCTCCCCGCATCCCCGCTAATCAACTCTCGCACCTCGCCCAGAGCACGCGCGCCAACGAACATCCAACGGCCAGCTCCTGGATTCCCAGATAGCCAGGATTCACGGCTCTCCCCACTTGAGCTCGGGCAATCGGCGGGGAGAGGGGGGAGGGGCGGCCGCGGCAGATCATTCTGGTGGACTTCAAATACATGTCTTAATGTACGCACCGACTGCGGCCCCTCCGAGTCGGCCAGAAGCCGTAGCCTCCGCCCTCTGCCGCCGCCGACCTCACTCCAGAGCGGGCGCGGCCGCCCTCTCGACCAGGGTTTCCATGTCGTCGACTTGGCCCACCACCTCGTGCTCCATTCCGCCATCGCCCAGGTCCCTGAACTGACGGATCGACGCCCACGCCGAGGCGTGCTTCATCCTGGCCTCCGCCAGCATCACGCGGAGGCGCCACGAATCCTCCGCGAATCCTCCGCCACGGCCTCCGCGGCCTCCGCGGAGGCCGTTTTAGGGAGACCGGTCCCCCTAAAATCCCATCCCGTTTTAGGGAGACCGGTCCATCGAAAATGCCCCCCCCCCCCCCGTTTTATAGGGATCTCTATCTCTAAAATGCCTCTCCCAAGAGGCCTGCAAAACACCTCAAGATGCACCCCCGAGATCGCTCCAAGACGGCTCAAGAGGTCTCAACGATGGTTCTGAGACGGCCAAAGAAGGCCCCAAGACGGCCCACGCCGCCTCCAAAACGGCCTAAGAGGCTCCCCAAGCTGACTCCAAGAGTGTGCCTATACGGGGCGCCCGAACGGACATTTCGAGCCATCAGCCGAGGGTGGCGGTCACCCTAAAATAGGGGCCATTTTTAGGGGAACCGGTCCCCCTAAAATCCCATCCGGTTTTAGGGGGACCGGTCCCCCTAAAATTCCATCCCGTTTCAGGGAGACCGGTCTATCGAAAATGCCCCCCGTTTTATAGGGATCGCCCTATCTAAAATGCCTCTCCCGAGAGCCCTGCCGTCGTCGTTGTCGTCGTGGTCGTGGTCGTCGTCGTCGCCGTCGCCGCCGCCGCCGACGACGACGCCGCCGTCGTCGCCGCCACCGCCGCCGCCGACGGCGCCGCCGTCGCCGCCACCGCCGCCGCCGTCGACGACGCCGCCGACGACCTCGACGACGACGACGACGACGACGACGACGACGACGACGACATCCGCAACGACGACGACCGCAACGACGACGACGGCGCCGCCCCCCCCCGACGACGACCGCGACGACGACGACGACGACGACGACGACGAAGACGACGACGACGACATCCGCAACGACGACGACCGCAACGACGACGACGGCGCCGCCGACGACGACCGCGACGACGACGACGACGACGACGACGACGACGACCACGACGACGACATCCACAACGACGACGACCGCAACGACGACGACGGCGGCGGCGGCGGCGACGACGACGACGACGATGACGGCGACGACGACGACGACGACGACCACGACGGCGGCGGCGGCGACGACGAGAGGTGGTAGCGGCCCGCGGGGTGCCGACAGCGCACCTTCCGGTAGCGGCCCTTCCGGTCGCAGCTCGAGTCCCCGGTGGCGGTCCGGGCCACGCGGGACGAATCGGACACCGCCGGCGATCGACCGTAGTCGTCGTCGTCGTCGCCGCCGCCGCTGCCGCCTCCGCCGCCACCACCGTCGCCGCCGCTGCCGCCGCCGCCGTCGTCGTCGTCGGCGGCGGCGGCGTCGTCGGCGTTGGGTTCGGAGTCGGGGTCCAATCCAACCTCCCAGAGGTAGCAGAAAATCTTGAAGACCGTTTCTGTTAAACTGCACCGTTACACGCCTGGGGGGGAGTCGCCTGGGAAATCTGCAAACCAGGCGGCCAGGACCCCCCAGAAACTCCGGACCTCCCAAACTTTTAAATTTTTAAAAATTCAAAAGTGTTTTAAATTTTTTAAATTTTTAGAATTTTTAAAATTTCTAAACATCCCAGGGCCTGGGAAATCCGCAAACCAGGCGGCCAGGACCCCCAGAAACTCCGGACCTCCCAAACTTTTAAATTTCTTAAAAATTTTAAAAATTTTAAAAATTCAAAAGTGTTTTTTACATTTTTAAAATTTTTAAAAATTTTTAAAATTTCTAAACATCCCAGGGCCTGGGAAATCCGCAAACCAGGCGGCCAGGACCCCCCAGAAACTCCGGACCCCCCAAACTTTTAAATGTTTAAAAATTTTTTAAAAAATTAAAAATTCAAAAGTGTTTTAAATTTTTAAAATTTTCAAAATTTTTAGAATTTTTAAAAATCCCAAGGTCTGGAGACTTCGAAAACCAGGCTGAAGGAAGAAAAGGAGGGGGAGGCGAAGGGGGGGAGGAGGAGGAAGGAGGAGGAGGAGCAGGAGCAGTGACAGTGAGAGGCAGGAGGAGGAGGAGCAGGAGCAGGGAGAGGCAGGAGGAGAGGAGAGGAGGAGGAGAAGGAAGTGGAGTGAGAGGAGAAGGAGGGAGGAGGGCCCTGGAAGGTCACAAGATGATATGAAAGAAAGAGAAGGGTATGAGGTCGGATACCGGTATCCCCTCCTGGTCGGCCGTACCCCTCCCTCCCTCCCTCCCTCCCTCCCTCCCCTATAGCGCCCTCCCTCTTTCCCTCCTCCGGCTCCTCAGACAGGCCGCCCATCACCCGCGACCCCCTCGGTGCGCGCCGCCCGCCGACACCCGCGGCGCCCAATGCGGCGGCTGCCCTATAGGAATTTTCGGCCGCGGTGCGCCACGGCCCGACCTCCGCGGGGCACCGGCCACCCGCGGGGCACGCGCTCGCAACGACGCGCGGGAGCGGGAGCTCCCGCTTCCTCTGCTCCTCCGCCTCCTCCCCCTCCTCCTCCTCCTCCTCCTCCTTCTCCGCCTCCTCCGCCTCTTTCCACCGTTCTCCCCGTTCCTTCCTTCCTCACTCCTCCTCCTCCTCCTCCCGTCTCTCCTCCTCTTCCTCCTCCTCCTCCTCCTCATCCTCCAGTTCTTCTCTCCTCCTCCCGTTCCTCCTCCTCCTCCTCCTCCTCCTCCTCCTTTCTGTTCCTCCTCCTTGGCACTGCCTGGTCACTCTGGTACCGCTGGCGCCTTCTGCGGGCGAGGGTGAGGAAGAGGACGCGTTGAGGAGAAGGAGGAGCGGGACAAGAAGGAGCAAAGGAGGAGGAGGAAGAGGACGAAGGGGAGCAGGAGTGGGAGGAGGAGGAGAAGGAGGAGGAGGAGGAGGAGGAGGAGGAGGGGGAGGAGTTACGGAGTTACGGATATTGCGACCGTGTCGGTTACTGACTGACTGAGATTAAAACCCCAACTTGGCACTGGCACAGAATCGGATCGGGATAACTCGAAATCTCTGAGAATCGGCGGGTTTGGAGGATGTATTGGGGGCCGCGGCCGCTCCACAGCGTTCCGGAACGCTCTGAGAGCGCTCCAGAACGCTCTGGAGCGATTTATCCAGATCCTAGCCCTGTTTTAGGGGGTAACAGGAACAGGAACAGGAACAGGCTATCCCACGTAGTGGTGCAGGAATTAGCGGGCACGAGCGAGCTGCTCAGCTCGACTGATAGCTTTTTCGGCCACAACCCATCGTCAGTTCGAGACAAGTGTTCTCGACGATAGGGGGTCAAGTTTGTGAGAACATGGTTTGTGCTTCGTTTTTTTCTGTGGGGCGTCCTCGTCGGTTCCCGGGGTTCCTGCCTTGGGATGCGTTCCCGAAGTTGCGCCTCGCCGAGATTCCCAGATCGTCTCGGACGGTCGCCCGATATTCGAGCAATGGCTTTGAGGCCAGACATTGGGGGTCACTGCGCTATTTACTCCAGATTTCGTAATACAGGCAGGGGGGTCTCATTTCGGGGGGGTCTCTTCCAGGCTATCTTGGAGGGCCTGGGGGGGTCTGGGGACGATGTTTTGGAGGGTTCTCCCACGGGGGGAGGTTCTGAAATGGCTTGTCTTGGAGGGTCCAGACAACCTCCCTTTTATTACGAAATCTGGAGTATGTTGGTGATGTCTCGGGTGGGGCCTCCAAGCCCTCCAAAATCCATGCGGTGACAGGCCGTGCGGTGAGGTATCTTCTCTTGGGATTTTAAGGTCACCGCGCGGTCTGTCACCGCAACGTTTTGGGAACCCCAGATACATTACATTGTTATGTCGATCTGGAGGAAATGAAAAAGGGGAGGTGTGTTTTTGCTCACGGCTTCATACTTCTATGGGGTGTTCTAGTGTCCTGGCCCACCAGACTCTGAATGTCATGCCAGCTTGTGAGAAATACATGATGGAGGGCCCCCCCGGGGCAGATGAATAGACCCCGCGGGGCGCGCAACAATTGTTTGAATCACGCGCGACCGGGGGTCGTCGCTGGCGCCGCCGAGTGGATCGTGTGCCCTCTGCACGCTAGCCTCAAACCGATTGCATTCCGTATAGAGGTTGTTGTAAGAATTGCGTACATCCGAAGCGAAGGTTTTCCTTTTCTCTGGCTAATTACTGACGAACCACAGGTCGTCGTCGTCGTCGTCGTAGGACATGCCGTAGCTTATGGGATGGAGGAGAAAGAGGAGCCCTTTCCGCCTGCGTCTGCCTTTCCTCCCCCTCTCTTCTTTTTCTGGTTTGTAGCCGTGTCTGCGCCGCCCGCCAGTTGAAGCGCCTCTTTCCCCCGCCTGCGTTTTTCTCTCCTGTCTACAATTCGCCAGTTTGGCCCAACCGCCCCATTACAGCAGCGGCGGCGTTGTCCCCCTCCGCTGACGCGGGGCTGCTTGCGTCGCGCCGATCGCCCCCTCGCTGGCGGCCGGGCGTCGGCGCTAATCTTCGGCGCCGCTGTCCTGTGTTTCCATTTGGCTGGCGCCCCCTCCCCCGCGACTCGCCCAAGCAAGGGATCATTTTGTCAATCACGCGCCCCGCTTGCTTCTATTAATCACCAGCTAACGCTGCGGGGCCCTGACGCCCCGCTTCGTAAGAAAAACAGCAAAAGGAACACAAACTGATTGGGGGGGAGGTCCGCGCGGACTTCTTGGATCGGCGCTGAAACTCCTGGTGGCGCTTACGGCGCCCCTGGCGCGCTCCGCGCGCCTGGAGGATGACCAGCGCCGATCCGAGAAATCCGCGCGGACCTCCGAACGCTTGTGTTTGTCCTCTTTTTCCTCATCAAGAACATCGTCCTTGTTTTCGACAATTCTGAGAGAAGGACCGTGGCGGTGGGAGAAAGCGCGCGGTGGTTTCCTTTCCATTCTGCTGCGGTGACAGCTCCGGATGAGTCTTGTTTATTTCACTACTCTGGAACAGCGCACGCACGTCTAGTTGTTTAGTTCCCAGACTGGTGGGACGGTGGCCGTTTCTCCTGGGCGGAGCCCGGGGCCCTCACCCCCCTTTCCGCGCCCCCCGCGGTGGCTGGTCACGGCCGTTCTTGAGCAGAAGCACCTCTGCAAGCACCCGCCGGATTTGAGAGAATGCGATCATCATATTCAGTTTAGGTATGCCTTTTTTAGAACGATGCGGTGTGGCAGCAAAA
>CAUYUJ010012489.1:0-16112 GCA_963575745.1 Prorocentrum cordatum | reverse complement strand
GAGGAGGAGGAGGAGGAGGAGGGCCCCTTCTCGAAAGAGCGTGATCTGTGGGCGCTTGCCAGAGGGTGTGGGGATCCGGAACCGGCCCCCCCCCCTTTCGTTCTTTCTGTTAGCAGGAGAGAAAAAAGCACACAGACACAATGAATCCTCGATTCCCCAGAAAGTATGGGAAAATGTGGGAAGTGGGGGGGGAAGACCGAAGCCCATAAAATGTAGGAAACTATGGGGAATAGTTTTATTTGTGTGTATTTATTTGTGTGTCCTGGAGCCCCTTCATGTTAGCACGCTGACTGCGACGGCAGCCCTCGGAGGCCGCCCCGGACGGCCCCGGGTGGCCGAGGACGGCCCCCCAGGAAGCCGGCCCGAGAGCCTCGCTCCCGAGGCCGCCCCAGGCGGCCCCGAGAGGCCCCACAGGGCAGGTCTGACGGGGACCGAGCGCGGCGCCGTGCAGCTTGGTTTGGCCCGTGTTGTGTGCTCCCGTTTCGTTGTCCGTTGCTGTTCCGTTGTGCTTCGTTTCGCGCTCGTTTTCGTGTGGCACCGGTTTCGTTCTAAACGTCTCGAAACGCTCGTTTTTAACGCTCGGCTCCGTTTCGCTATTCGTCCCAAGCGCCAGCGCGTTCATCGTTGTCCCCGGCCGCTGAGTTTGCTGATTGTCTCATTCACGCGTGCTCCTGCCAAGGGGCTCATGATGATGTTTGATGATGTCTCGTTGATGATTGTCATTCTCACTTCTCCGGTCGTCAGGGCGCCCAGCCCGGCCCAGGAGCTCTCCAGGAGCGGCCCAAGGCGGCCCGACAAAAAAAGCCGCGGGAGCGGGCCCGAGAGCGGGCTAATGGGTGGCCCAAGACGGCCCAGAGTGCCACAGGACGCCCCGGGAGAAGCGGACGAGGGGGAGGAGGAGGAGGAGGAGGAGGAGGAGGAGGAGGGTAGGAGGAGGAGGAGGGGAGGAGAGGAGGAGGAGGAGAGGAGGAGGAGGAGGAGAGGAGGAGGAGGAGGAGGGGAGGGGGAGGCGGAGGCAGGAGGAGGAGGGAGGAGGAGGAGGAGTGAGGAGGTTGAAGAGGAGGAGGTGGAGGAGGAGGAGGAGGAGGAGGCGGTAGGAGGAGGAGGAGGAGGAGGAGTTGGAGGAGGAAGAGGGGAGGAGGAAGTGGGGGAGGAGGAAGGAGGAGGTGGAGGGGAGGTGGAGGAGGAGGAGAGGAGGAGGAAGGGACGAGGACGAGGACGAGGGACGAGAACGAGGAACGAGGAGGAGGACGAGGTGGAGGAGGAGGAGGAGGAGAGGAGGAGCGAGGAGGAGGAGGAGGGGAGGAATGAGTGGGGGGAGTAGGAGGGCGGAGGAGGAGGAGGAGGAGGAGGGGGAGGGGGAGGAGGACGAGGACGAGGACGAGGAGGAGGAGGAGGAGGAGGAGGAGGAGGAGGAGGGGTGAGGGAGGAGGGGGAGGGGAGGAGTGAGGGGGGAGGAGGAGGAGGATAAGGGGAAAAGAGGAGCAGGAGGAGGAGGAGGAGGAGGAGGAGGAGGAGGAGGAAAGAGAGCAGGGCCTGTTTTGTAAAGCGTGCCTGGAGCGAGGCGCAGTTGCGTCCCCAGCGAACCATCTGCCTCCTTTTATCCGCCTATGTTCGTGTGCTGAAGTTGTTCCTGCTTCGTCCCCCTCCCTCGCGGCAGGGTTCATCGGGCGGGCTGAGACAAGCTCCGCGTAGGGCTCTTGCGCCTGGCAGGGCCTGCCTGTAGGAGGAGGGGGGGTAGGGGGATATTGGAGTGAAGTGGGCGGCATTCTGTAGATCCTCTGTGGAAGCACCCATGGCAGTTTGTGGTAACGGCGATGGCCCGTCTAGGCCAGAGTGCGCATTCCCGAGTTGCGCAGAGTACCAGACTGTGCGCTTCGGAGTGCTGAACAGCGAAGCTTTGGGTCATGTTCTTCTCGCATCTGCTTCACCTGCTCTTTAGGGTTGAACCCCCAGAACTTCGGCAGGAGTTCGATGAGATTGCTCCCTGCACGCCCTGGAAACAATCGCACCTCTCGATGGTCGTGGCGCCTGCGCGCCGTTCAGCATCGCACCTTTCGATGCGGAGCCTCGCGTGGTGGCGCGCGCGCGCCTCCTTGTCCCCCCCTCGTCGTCCGAACATTAACATCGCCCTCCATCGCCCCCCCTCCCTCGCTGCAGGGTCAGCAGGCGGGCCGAAACAGGCGCCGCGCAGAGCCACTTGCACCAGGCAGTGCCCAGCCCTGGAGGAGGCGAGGGGGAGGAGGGCGGGAGGCGTCGGCACGGCGCGCTGTACCCCCTCTGGGGAGCACCCGCGGCCCTCGTCGCAGCTGCGACGGCCCGTCCAGGCCAGCTTGTGCTTCCCACCTCGCGAGTTTGAGAAGCTGACTCTTGAGTTTGCCTGCTGGGCAGCGAAGGCGCTCTTCGACCTCCGAGGGGTCTCACCCAGTCTCACAGGGTCCTGCCCCTCGCGGGCCACCCTGGCAGAACTTTGAGCCCTGAGCCTTGAGAGCCTCCCACCTCGCGCAGAAGGCGAGGCTGGCACTCCGAAGCCCCAAACAGCGAAGCCTGGGTCCAGTCTCGTCTCGCTCGAGGTCCTTCCAGAGACAGGCTGCCACGAATTTGACGAAGCTGCTGTTTAGGGCGATCCTCCTGAACGCAATTCAGAGTGCGAGCATGCCCCACACTCAACGCCGCCTGCCTTGCAGCGCTGCGCCGGCCGCTTTTTCTGATCTGGCGAGCGAGAGATGCTGCATGCCTCTCTCAAATATCTATATGTCTCCCTCTTCCTCTCTCTTCTTTTGTGTGTCTCTCTCTTTCTGCCTCCCTCTCTCTCTCCACGGTAAGCTGAAGAGCTGAAGCTGTCTTCCTTTCTTGGTTGCAGATTGCCTTGTGTTCGCCGACCCGTTCACCGCGACTGCGATCGCGAAGGATACGAAGGGAAGGATGAAGGGGATGATTGATCCTCTGAAGTACCATTCTTCAGGTTGCAGATCCTATTGGTCGAAGTGCGTCCAGGCTGACGCGCTGCTGTTCTGGCGACTTGTAGAACCTAGGCGCGTTTTGGATATCACACAAGCGCGATGACGGTAAAATGTGTATCAAGTGCGGGTACGTAGCGGGAGCCAGTATGTTTCTTGAAGGGAAATCAACGATCTCGACATCGAATGAGTGTGACATACATGCGATAACCAACACACACATGTGTATATATATATATATATATAGAACGAGTTTCCGACGTGCTATTTCCCATTGCCGAGCGAACGAGAGGGTGAGATGGCTTGGGACAGCCACCCCGGAACATTGACCCCGCGTTCACTCTAGACCGACTGTTTGAAGTGAGTAAGCACATGTAGCCGTCGTGGGACGATCGTATTGCAAGCGTCGTGGGGCGATCATGTTTGGCCGCCTTGGGGCCGTCCACGAGCCCAGAAATTGTGCCCAAGAGCAACGGCGGGCGTCGGCGGTGCACCTGGCGTCCGCGAAAGTTGTAGAAACTTTGACGGTGAATCCGCATCCTGATATTCTCCAGCGTGCCGAGGCCACGGTCAGTTTTTCGCTTGCCGATATTTACTTGTGGTTTCGACGACCCGTTGAGTATTGATTATTTACTTGTGGTTTCGACGACCCGTTGAGTATTGATTGCGGACGCTTTACGGCCGACGCCGCCGACCCTGAAGGGGGACGACGACGACGACGACGACGACGACGACGACGACGACGACGACGACGACGACGACGACGACGACGGCGGCGGCGGCGGCGGCGGCGGCGGCGGCAAACATTCAAAAACTTGTCGGAAAATCTTTGATCGTATTCTCTTGAGGTTGTCTTGCGAGTGTTCCTGGGGCACTCTTTGGCCTCTTGGGAGCCTTTTGCGGATTTCTCGGGCGCTTTTGGGGGGCCTCATGGGGGCCCCACATGGGGGCCCCACTTGGGGGTTTACTCGGCCGTTGGGGGGGGCCTCTCGGGCGATCTCGGGGCCGTGTTGGGGCCGCCTTGGGCCGTTTTCGGGCGCTTTCCACAACCTCTCGGGCCGTATAGCTACATGAAAACTGTGGGAGTCACCGTGTGCGCAATGCGTATTCGCACTGTGCTGTTAGGTTTTGATTCAGGGCGTCACTGGTCTCGCCACCATCGGATGCTAGTGGGGCCCGGTTTGTTACAGGCGCCGCTTTTTGCCGCAACGGATCTCAGATACAGCAGCCAGCCGCCATGGATGAATAACGAACCTGTTCAGCAAGTGCATGCACGGCTGCAGAGACTCGTGTTCAAGTGATGACTACACAGCGGCAGACGCAACACACCACGACCAACGTGCAGTAGTATACCATCTCCACTCAACGGCCGTCACTTGACGAGCGACGAGCAGATGAACAGGCTCGATCTGTACGAAGGGACAACCAGCAGAACCAGCCGAACCAGGGTGCGATTCCAGGACTCTTGGGTGATCTACTGGAACGACAACAAGCTCCACGAGAGCACGTCATTTGTGGTCACGAAGCAATTGGGGAAGTTGTCCATTTGTCAGGGGACATGGACGGGAGTGGCACACCCTGGGGCGGAGCGGCATGGACGGGATGGTCGTTTGTGTTGAAAACGCATTGCCCGGCGATCGACCCAGGGCTGCTTGAACGCTATGCTACACATAGGCCCTGCTGTGCAAGGAGACGGCGCCGGGCATCGTGCAATCGTTTCTGGAGGGTGCTGGATTCCAAGCGGGGTATCGATTGTGTCAGGAATTCGAGCCCAAGGTCGCGAGTCGGTTCCAAGGTATGCTAGACCAGATCCTGTATCCCATCATGTGACCCAATCAATGCGATTGTGACACGGAAGCAGCAAGCCAAGAGATACGAGGGCCAGGCGGTGGGGAAGCTACCTAATTATGAGAATCCTTATAGATAGTGGTCACTACTAGACTAGACTCGTGCCAGTGGTTTTCAGGGACCATTTGATGTTGAATGCGACGAGGCTGGGGACCTACGATCCGGTCAAGTCAGATGTCATCAACTACTTGAGAGCTCGGCAAGCGGTGCACATGAAGGACGTCCCAGTGGCAATGGACATAGATGCCCTCAGTTCTGATCGTGAGAACCGCATGGTCGGTCGTGACGAAGGCATAGACAGGCGATGCGGCAGAGGCAATGATAAGGGGCGAGACAACGCAGCGAACGAGCCGCGCCACTATTGCAACAAGAAGGGCCACAAGCTTAAGGAGTGCAGGACGGCAGACGCACGAAGGACCAGCTGCGATAAATCAGCAAGGTCGGAGGCAAAAGCGGCAAGGGAAAGGACGCGGACAGCAGGGAGGACGAGCCCGCGAGCGATGCGGCGGTTCGAGGGCAACGACGTCGCCTTCACCCTCGCGCTGGAGGCCAACGTCAATGAGGATGAGGCGAGAGACTTGAGGCATATCAGCAATGCCGACAGCGGGCGCAGCAATCGCAAAGGCCCCCATGCTCGCGGCAGCGCTGCTCGTGACAAGCCATCGGTGCCAGTCGTGTCGGCGGACTTCCGATTTCCCAATCGAGTCGAGGTACCTGACGCGCCGAAGATCTCGGCGCTACACTTGCAGCCACGGACAGCAGGTGGCACTATCGCGGTCACGGCGAAGTGCCCCCGCGAGTAGTTTGTTTCGGCGGTGGGGTTGTATTTGGACTTGTTGGGTGTCGCATCTGTCATGCTCAAAGGTGGTCAAGAGCAAGCGCTACTCGCGGCGGTGTCAGCGGCGCAGCGCAAGCGAGTTCAGTTGGCCACGATCGAGGAGAGCCCGAATGGCTCTCACCAGAACAAGGGCGGCATCGAGAACTAAGTCGGTCGGGCCGCGAGCTTGCTGAGGGCGTGCATCTTGGAGTTCGGGTCGAAGTTTGACTCGGGGCTGGGCGCCGGGTCGGCCATCGCTGTGTCTCGTGCGACGCGCGGGCGCGGCGGCGGCGAATGCGCGGCCGAGGGCGACGGGCTCGAACCGTGGAAGCGCGCGGGCAGAGCTAAATTAGTTCTGCCCGCGCGCTTCCACGCGTGCCGAGTTAAACTAAGTCGCGTGCTTAGTTAAACTAAGCACGCGACGGAGATTCTCGAGGTCGGCGAGACAGTGGACTACAGGATCCAGTTCGGGATCCAGGGCCAGAGGCGCATCGGCGGATTCTTCCTTGGGCGTCGCGATGAGAGCGGCGAAGCGGTCGTCGGCGCGGCGAAGGGCATCGAGCGCGCGAGTGGCATCGAGAGGCGGGCCCCGGAGGAGGGGTGGAACCCGGGCGCCTCCAGCGCGCTCGCCGGGGCGCCGCGGGCCCCGAGGGTTCGGGGGGCGCGGAGTCCCAGGGCGCGGCGTCGAAGAGGAGGCGCGACATCGCGCGCGCGATGGTCGTCGAGCATGGGTCGACGGGCGGGCCCCTGGTGTGCGAGGGCAATTCAGCTGTTCACAACCAGAGGAGGCGCAGGGCCGCATGCCAGGAGATCTTCGATCAGCAGGACCCGAGCCTGGCGGCCCCAGCAGCGAGGGAATCAGCGCGATGCCCGAACCCGATGGCAGCCGCCGACAGGGCCGGGGCGCGCGGGCCAGGAGGCGGCGCCGACTGCGCCGACGGGGGCAGCAGCAGCAGCAGCATCGGCAGCGCCAGCATCGCCCTTTCGAGAGGATTCGCGGCGGAAGGGCAGGTCGCACGTTGGCAGGGAGGGCTCCCATGAGGACATTGGCGTCATCGTGGCCATCGGCAATAGGGATGGGCAAACTGTGCGCGAAAAGGCCATGGCCGACTGGAACAGCGTCAATTTGGACACGGGCAGGCACGTGGGGCGCCGCGCGGGCGACGATCTGGATGGGGGCTTGGTTTTCGAGGGCAGAGCCGGGGATCTGCAGAGCGCGACGAATTCCGGGGCTCACGAGCGGGTCGAGCCCGAGGGCTGGAAGCAGGCGTTCGGCACATATCTTGGGTCACTACGAGGGGCGCTCTGAACGGCGAGTGGAGCATTATGAGCAGGCGTGCGCACGCGAGGTTCAGGGGCGGATGAGACCCGCGCATCTTCGCGGGCGCGCCGTCGAGATCGGCAGTCGAGTCGGCGACGTCCAGGGCGGCGTCGGCGCGAGGCAAGAAGCTGAAATTCGACGACAACAACGCGGCGCTCTTCCATGCGGCGCCGGAGGAGACGCAGCGTTGCAGGCCCGCGGCCCAGAGGCGGGCGCCCAAGAATGGGGGGCCTATGTTTTGGGAGCTCACGCTGATCTCGGGGGCGCCCGAGGCCTCGACGTCGTTCCAGCGCGCGGCGCGCGGGCACTTCGAGGCCAGCGACGCGCGGGGGCCGAAGACGGCGTGCCTCGGGCATTGCCGCGGCGAGGCGGTCGCGTTAGTGGCGGGCCGCGGCGACGATTTCATCGCGGAGGGCTTCGGCGAGCAGCTGAACCTCGTGGGCCGGGGGCGGGGCCGGAAGGCGCAGTGGGGGCGCCGTCTCTCAGCGCGTTCGTCTCGCGGTCCGAGGAGGGCCTCTTTACCCCCCCGGGCCCGAGGCTCGCGGCGCGAACGGCGAAGTTTTGAGAGTTGGAGACGGCCGAGGCGGCGGGCGCACCGAGTTGCAAGCGCGCGGCGAAGGGGGCGCGCGAGGCCGCGGGCCCGATCGAGATCATCGAGGGTTTGGAGTTCAGGGCGCGCGGCGGTGCCGGCCAGTTCTTGGCCTCAGACCGCCGGGACAAATCAAGGGCGCGGCGCGAGAACGGAGCGCGGCGCCCGCGACACTTGCGATCACTGACGTGCTCAAGCAGCGGCATTTTGTCAAGTATGTCAGGAACGTCAGCAGCCGCGCTGCTGCGCGAACGCCAAGGCGAACGAGCGGGAACGGCGACGGCGCTGGCGGGCGCCGACTGGTCAGTGGGCGAATAATTGCGTGAGAGCGTCAGCGATTGAGGAGCGTTTCGCTGACGACTACAGATCGTGGAGAGCTGGTCGGTTACCCAGAGCACTCCGGCACAGAGCTCTGGCGAGAGTGGGCTTCTGCGCGATGGGCTTTGGCGTGGCGAGAAGACTCACCCTGCGGAATGCAATGAATAGAATGTTGGAGATTTGCGGTCCGAAGGCCGCCGACCCCGCGAACGTCGAGACCGACAGTGCAACCGCTCGCGGCATGACGCATCGGCATGGAGCTGGACCAGCGCGGCACCCACAGAAGAGGCGGGGCATTGGCATCGAGACCTCGCGCGTGGCAAGATCGCAAAGGTGGAGAATACATCCAAAGGTGATCGATGATCGGGTGGCAGATGTCGGCGCCGCGTCGCTGCATTCTGGGAGGCTCAACAAGCGCGCGGGGGTGATCGAGCTTTTAGACCTGCGGGCGCTGGGCTGGAAGTGCTACTCATGGTGCTTCTGGCGCTGAACCTCATCGCGACTACAGAGGGAGTTCGAATTGGAGAGGAGGTGGCCATCTATCATGACGGCGCGACCACACCCAGGACGGGAAGGGAGACGGACTGCCAGCGATGGTGCGCGATGGTTGTGGACTATTGCAGCGGTGGTGACTGCTACTGTGATGATCAGAAGGAGCACGACATCAAAGCCGCGCGGGAGGGTGAGCGCTGACGAGGAGGAGCGCAGTTGCGCTACGAAACCCAGAGAGCTCACGCTCGACAGGGCGGCCCCTGCGGTTCCGATTACGGCTGCTGCGGCGTGCAGTGTGATGGCGCAGGGACCCATGACCTACAAGAAGAGGTGGTCCCAGCCGAGGTCCGTGCCGCTGGGCGAACGCGACTGGGGTGCGCGGTAGAGAGCATGATAACCTGTTCAGAGCAGCTCCGAGCTAGATGAGTGCGAGATGGGCTGATCAACCATGGTGAGAGCACGCTGCCAGTGATATGAGATAGAGAACGTTCGATGGTACTGTGATGATAAGCTCGACCCAGCCGGTGTTTCGTATGTAATTAAGGGGTCTTGATGACGAGCATGGCACCGTCAGCCCGAGGATGGCCGTGATAACCAGAGCGTGTGCAGTGCACATTCGTAATGTAATGTGCTGTTCTGACTTGGCGCAAGGCAGAACAAGGGCCTCGCCATCCTTGGAAACATCGTTGGGTTTTGCATATTGGGGCGATTTGGGGCTCTTCTTGGAACCCTCTTGGGGCGTCTGGGGGGGGTATGAGACCGTCTTGCGGGTATCTTGGGCCGTCTTGAAGCGATACTGGGCTGTTCTAGGGCCCTTTGAACCAGCTTGGGTTCAAATTGCTGAATGAAGACTACTGGACTTGTTCGGGGGGGACCCGAGAAAGGACGGGGAGGACGGTCTTTTCCCCCAGGACCCCCCCCCCAGCCACCCCCCCAGAACCCCCTCATGACGCGCCATCAGGACCTCCCCCTCGGTGTGGAAGGGATCAAACAGGAAGGGTTTTTTTTTGTCGATTCGATCGGAAAGGACACGACAAGGGGCGGGGGCGACGGCATTCAGACCCAGGACCCGGTCCAGGACTCCCCACGGGAATGGTCCATGGGAAAACTCTCCGACTCGATCGTAGGGGACCCGACAAGGGAGTGGGAGGGCGTTATTTGACACGGGAAGGGGCGTCTTTTCGACTCGATTACCACGGCTGGATTTCTCTGTGGTTGGCGCGCTTTGGGGGGAGGAGCTAAGGAAACGGGGGAACGTCGACGACGACAGCGACGACGACGGCGACGACGACGACAACAACAGCGATGACTCAATTCGAAAAAAACCTCACACACGCCGACATTGTGGGCGGATTCCGCGGTTTTCTGTGCACATATCTTCAGTCTTGTTCACTTGCTGATTTCTTGAGGGGCTTGGCGCCAACAAGAGCTTGAAGACGCTGCTGATGCCCAGGGCTGGCGTTGGTGCAGTTGGCGCGCAAGCCTTGCTGTTTCTTTCTCTTGTCAAAGGAAGCAGGAGGGGTAGGACAAATCCCTAATAGCGAGTGGGATGTTGAAAGAGTTTTAGAATGGTCGACGCGGAAGGAAGAGTGTTTCGACGTCAGGCGATCGTTTCTGCCCACGTGCGCTTCTCATGTTGCATGTTATGCGGCAACTCACATCATTCAACTTGTGCACATAATGGTTCGCATATATGTTGGCATGTGGAGACTCTCTTGCAAACGATATCGCGATAGTGGGCACCATCGAGAGGAGACGTCGAACCCAATGTGCCAGTAGTGTTATCATGCGGCATGCTGCGTTTGAGAGATCGTACGTTTGTGTTCGACGGAATACGGTCGGCCCGAGGTATAAGATCGAGGTCGGCTCGGGGAGGGTACCCTAGTGTTATTCGTGTTTGTTGGATGTTCGTACGCATCCTTGGGAGGGCACTATTGGATGTGTTGTGTGCTTTGGCCGCCAAAGGGTCTCATGTTCCTGAAGAGTGTTCTTCTGTCCTAGGCCCGACCGTCTACCAAATAACGCTGGACCTTTCTGGGCCATGGCGCGCAGAAGTTCAAACGACACACATAAACTTGTGGCGCTCCGCGCGGATTTCTTGGATCCGCGCTGGGATCCCCTGGCGGTGCCTCCGGCACCGTCCCTGGCGCGCTGCGCGCGCCAGGGAGGGGGGGCCCAGCGTCCAGCCGGAGACGAGGGGAAGCCCACAGCTCGAGGCACCGTACCCGAGGGGATAGGGAGATCGGCTTTCGCGCCTTCTTTCAGGCCGAGCGGCAGGCAGGCCTGCGACTAGGAATTGCAGCGCAACCTCCTCACTGTGTTGTGTGTTCCCCTCCCCCCTCCCTCTCCCTCTCCCCTCGCCCCCCCCCCGCCCGCCCCCTCGCATTTCCCCAGACCTCACAGACCCCCCCTGCCCCCCTCTTCCCCCCCGCTTCCCGTTGCTGCTGCGTCAGCGTTTCCATTCGCCTCTTCTTTCTTCTTTTACTTCTCTTCTTCTTGCATACTTGTCATTCTGTGATCCTCCTCCTTCCTTCTCCTCCTCTCTGCTCCTCCTCCTTACCTACCCTCCTCCTCCTCACCTCCTGCTCCTCCCTCCTGCTCCTCCTTCCTCCTCCTATCCTACCCTTCACTCTCCTCTTCCTTCTCCTCCTCATGCTCCTCGTCCTCCTCTCCTCTCCTCTCCTCCTCCTCCCCCTTTTTTCCCTCTCCATCCTCCTCTCCTCCTCTCCTCCTCCTCCTCTACTCCTCCTCCTCCTCCTCCTCCTCCTCCTCCTCCTCCTCCTCCTCCTCCTCCTCCTACTCCTGCCCATGCTCCTCCTCCTCCTCCTGCCCCGCCTCCTCCTCCCGCTGCTGCTGCAGTGCCGCCGTGCCTCTCGGGCGACAAGATCTCGCCAGGCCCATCCTGAGCCCAGGAGCGCTGTATACGCCAAGCCAGGAGGGCGCGGCGTACACACCGCTGCCGGGTTCAGCTTGGGCCTGGCCAGCCCTGGCCAGGGAGCAGCGGCTGTGTGCAGATTGCTCGCTCGAGAGGGGAGGGAGGAGGAGGAGGAGGAGGAGGAGGAGGAGGAGGAGGAGGAGGTGAGGAGGAGGAGGAGGAGGAGGAGAGGAGGAGGAGGAGGAGGAGGAGGAGGAGGGGGAAGGGGGGAGGGGGAGGGGGAGGGGGAGGGGAGGGGGAGGAGGAGGAGGAGGAGGAGGAGGAGGAGGAGGAGGAGGAGGGAGGAGGAGGAGAGAGGAGGAGGGGCAGGAGGGGAAGAGGAGGAGGAGGAGGAGGAGGAGGAGGAGGAGGAGGAGGAAGGAGGAAGGAGTAGGGAGGAAGGAGGAAGGAGGAAGGGAGGAAGGAGGAAGGAGGAAGGAGGGGGGAGGGAGGAGGAGGAGGAGGAGGAGGAGGAGGAGGAGGGAGGAGGAGGAGGAGGAGGAGGAGGAGGAGGAGGAGGAGGAGGAGGATTTCCTCGCCCTGCCCTCTGCGGGCGGAGGCGTCCAGGCGGCCGGCAGGCTGATCGGCAACTGCACGGCGATCGAGGCCCGCTGGGGGCCAGCGGGAGCTTTCGGAGCCCGCTGCTTGGGCGGCCGCCCGAGTGCTTGGTCACCCCAGGGGCGCGAAGATTGCCGCGCTTCGCGCATCACCCCTAGGGTTAAGTCGGGAATGTCCCTCTACAGGAGGAACGTTCGAAGAAATAGTCTGGGGACGATTTGTTAAAGCTATGTTTGACCATTGTTGAGTATTTGTTGACTTTGTTTGTTATTTTTCTTCTTCCAAAACCCGCCTGTAGGAGGACCTGCCCGATCTAAGGCTAGGGTTGGCGAGGTGCCCTTCTCCAGGGCGGTGGCGCGAGGGCGCGAAGATAACTGCGCACCGCGGCGCTCGATGCGCGAAATCAGGTGACCTGGATTCCTCTCGCTTCGCGGGGTGTACGTCCAGAGCACGTGCAGTCCAGACGTTGTGGGGCCTGGTGGAAGCTTGTTTGGGGCCTCTTGGAGGCCTCTTATGGGCTTCTTAGGGCCTCTTGGGGGGCTTCTTTGGGGCCTCTTGGGGGCGTCTTGGACCGTCTTGGGACGCTCTTGCGCCGTTTGGCTCGCCATCTTGTGGGCCTCTCGCGGCCGCGGGCCTTAGGGTTCTCTTGGGGTCCTCTTGGGCCGTCTTGGGGCCCTTCTGTGCCGTCTTGGGATCCTCTTGGGGGCCTCTGGGGCCGTCTTGGGACCATTTTTGAGACTGCTTGGGCCGTCATGGACCTCTAAGGATAAGAAAAAGCCGAGAACGCTAAAAGCCTTCAAAAACCTGAGGAACAACAATGATTTTGGCTTCTGGATGCGCTATGGGAGGTCCTCGTGGGGCCCTCTGGGGCCTTCTTGGGAGCTTTTTTGGCCCTCTTGGGGCCATCTTGGACCGTCTTGGGGTCGTCTTGGCCCGTCTTAAGGCCATCTTGAGCCGTCTTGATGCACTCTTGGACCCCCAAGAAGGCCCAGGAGCCCAAACCATCGATTCCCCATCGGTTTTTGTACGTTTGCAGGGCCCCAGAAGGGGGCCGCCACTTTGTTTCGGACACGTGGCGCGACTCCAGGGTGGGGGTAGGGGGGGAGACATAATAATGGAGCAAGATACAAGTTAGATTGGATTCGTTGCATCACAGCATCTGCAGACCTGCCTCCAGCAACACGTCGCTTCCGCACGTGGATTCCTCTCGCTTCGCGGGGTGCACGTCCGGAGCACGTACAGTCACGTCGTCGCGGAGCCTCTTGGGAGCCTCTGAGGGGCCTCCTGGAGGTCTCCTGGGAGCTTCCTTGGGCCTCTTGGGGGCTTCTTTGGGGCCTCTACCCCCTCCCTCCTTTTCATCTTCCCTCCCCATATTTCCATCCAGCGCCGGCTCTAATCATGGGCGCCGCTGCGACCAACTTCCACCTGGCTGGCGCTGCGCCGCAGTTCGCCCAGGTTGGAAAAATGGCATTGCACTCCAGTCGCTGTGTGGCCTTTGGGGCGCTTCTTTGGAGCCTTTGGGAGGCTTCTTGAAGACATCTTGGAGGCCTCTTGGGGGCTTTTTGGGGCCCCTTGGGGGCCTCTTGGGGACCTCTTGGGGCCTCTTGGGGGCGTCTTTGGCCGTATTGGGGCGCTTTTGCGCCGTGTCGCCCCTTCGGAGGCCGTCTTGGGGGCCTCTCGCGGCCGCTTTGGGGCCGTTTTGGGGGCCTCTTTGGGCTGTCTTAGGGTTCTGTTGGGCCGTATTGGGGCCCTCTTGGGGGCTTCTTAGGTTGTTCTGGAGCGATTTAGGAAGCTGCTTGGGCCGCCAAGGCGAGAACGCTAAAAGATTACCAACCATAAGGAAATCAATGATTTTGGCCTCTGGAGGCGCAGTTGTGGGCGCTCTTGGGGCCCTCTTGGGCTGTCATTGGGTTTTTTTGGGTCCTTTTGGGGCCATCTTGGACCGTCTCGGGGCCGTCTTGGCCCGCGCAGAGCCCATCTTGAGCCGTCTTGGCGCCCTCTTGGCCCCCCAAGAGGCCCAAAAGGTCGAAATCATAAATTTTCTATAGGTTTTGGTAGGTTTTTGAGCCCCGGGAGGGGGGGGCCACTTTGGTCCGCTCCTGTGGCGCAGCTCCCAGGGGGGGTTAATGGGGGGAGACATAATAATGTATCACAACACAACATGCGGCAATTATGCGATCATTGGATGCATTGGACACGTTGCATTAAGGCGTTCGCCGAAAAACGCTGCCGCTCAGCACGTCACCTCCGGACGTGGATTCTTGGGCTTACGGCACACCGCCGACCATTTGGGGTTTTCTGGGGCCTCTTGGTGCGCTTCTGCGGCTGTCGGGGCTTTCTTGAACTGTTCTACGGCGGTCTTGGGGGCTTTCTGGGTGTGCTTCAACACCGTGCAAAGTACCCCCTCCCCGTCCGGCCCGGTTAGACCCCCCCCTCCCACTTCGACTGGACCGGGCTCCCGGGGGAGGGGTTTGGGGAAGCGAGAGCATCTCTCGATGCTCCTGAGGGCGTGTGTTCGCCCAATGTGTGTTTGCCCCCTTCAACCCAACCAGTAGATCATTACATCGCCTGCGTCGCATCGAAGGGTCTCGCTGGACAAGCACACGTTGGGGCTAACACGCGTTCTGATGATCATCGAATCTCACATGCCGATGAACCCCAAGGGGTCGGCGGATTCTGGATGACGTGTGGCACGGGCTTAGGCACGGCTCGTCGGCGAGGGTCGAAGGGCGTCGTCCAAGGGAGGGGGTCTGGCCAACGCAGTGCTCCACGTCGCCGGGATTCGCGGGTCGGCGGTCGCTGATTTTTTGGTCGACCCAGAAGGGGGTCCAGCTGAAAGGGGGTGGTGCAATAGGTTTTGGGCAATTGTGTTGCAAACGTACTGCCCCGAAGAATTTGATTGCGTTGTATTGCAACGAACGTATTGCACGCGGAAGCCCAGCAATACGTTTGCGCAGCGGAATGCATTGCTCGCCCCACATCTATTGCAACCCCACAAAAATTGCACCAAATCTATTGCACCACCCCCTTGTCGTTGGACCCCCTTTTGGGTCAGCCCGAGATTTGCGCATGCGTCTGTTCGCCTCGCCTAGGGTGGAGGAGGGAGGAGGAGGAGCAGGAGGAGGAGGAGGGGGAGGAGGCGTATGGGGATGATCAAGTTTTGAATCGGGCACGTCTCTCTGCAGGAGGAATATTCAAGAATAGTTGGATATCCGTAAGGGCTTCGCCCCCTGCCGCCGGCCCCTTCTCTCGGAGAATGGGCCATGGAAGAGCTAAGTCATGAGGCCTTGGCGCTGTCGTGAAGCAGTATCGAAACTTCATGCGAAGCCGATTCGCAATCAGCAAAACCAACTGATCACAAGAGGGGTTACCACACCTGGCGATTGGTAAGACGTGTATGGTTTAAGGGCTTGGTTACCACACCTTGCGATTAAAGGGCCGAGGGAGTTCTCGCAGTTTGGGTTACCACGCCTTGCGATGGATGTGCGTGAAGGGGTGGCACCGAATTTCAGAAATGTGGCAAATCCCATGTGTTTTTGGACCCTGACCCCGCGGATCTGCGTAAGGGGTGGCGCCGAATTTCAGAAATGTGGCAAATCCCCTGTGTTTTTGGACCCTGACCCCGCGGATCTGCGTAAGGGGTGGCACCGAATTTCAGAAATGTGGCAAACCCCTTGTGTTTTTGGACCCTGACCCCGCGGATCTGCGTGAGGGGTGGCACCGAATTTCAGAAATGTAGCAAATCCATTGTGTTTTTGGACCCTGACCCGGATCTGCGTGAGGGGTGGCACCGAATTTCAGAAATGTGGCAAATCCCTTGTGTTTTTGGACCCTGACCCCGCGGATCTGCGTGAGGGGTGGCACCGAATTTCAGAAATGTGGCAAATCCCTTGTGTTTTTGGACCCTGACCCCGCGAATCTGCGTGAGGGGTGGCACCGAATTTCAGAAATGTGGCAAATCCCTTGTGTTTTTGGACCCTGACCCCGCGGATCTGCGTGAGGGGTGGCACCGAATTTCAGAAATGTGGCAAATCCCCTGTGTTTTTGGACCCTGACCCCGCGGATCTGCGTGAGGGGTGTCGATTTCGAGCCCCCCAGCAATTCAGACAACGCGCCCAGGGGGTGCTAAAAAGCCGGTTTGGGCCTCCCCCCCCTCGCGCGGTCAATCAACTAGTTACAGTAACCAGCAATAAGTCAACTAGTTACAGTAACCAGCAAGAAGCAGAATTGTAACACTGGAAACTACAACCTACGACTGGTACAGGAAACTGCGAATCACGGGCCTACAGCCTGGT
>CAUYUJ010012488.1:12500-15000 GCA_963575745.1 Prorocentrum cordatum | reverse complement strand
TCTCCGCCTTTTGATCGCCCTCATTTCTCATGTTGATTCTGCTCCTCCTCCTCCTCCTCCTGGTCCTCTCACCTCCTCCTGGTCCTATCTCCTCCTCCTCCCCCTATAAAGTAGTCCTCTATCTTATTCGTTGTTTAAAATAGCCGATATGCCCCCTTCCTTCTCGTCTCCTTGCGGACTGCTACTCGGGGCCCGGGCCGGGGCCTGGGCATGCGTACTCCGCCTCAGGTGCGCCGAGAGCGCTACACCTCCTGGCTCCACGCCCCTTGCAAACGGAGTCCAAGACTTTTGCTCCACCACGGCTCAACGCTCCAAGACTTGGCCCAGAACGGCTCAACGCTCCACCACGGCTCAACGCTCCAAAACTTGAAGAGAATGACTCAACGCTCCACCACAGCCACCACAGCTCAACGCTCCGAAATCTGGCCCAGAATGGCCCAACGCTCGTCCACAGTGCGGCTGAGAGGGCTTGCACCACGGCACCACCAGAAGGTAGCCCCTGCTGCCTGCGGCTGGCTCACATGTGGTGGCGACTGGCAGGTCTGAGGCAGATCGACTCGCAAAATCCGCCGATCCGGCGTGTGAGCTTCTGAGAGCGTGGGCTTGAGCTCGCTCAAGCTTCGCTCTGCCTCAGGGGCCACGCCCTCCCGGGCCCCCCGGGAGGAGGAGGAGGAGGAGGAGGAGGAGGAGGAGGAGGGCGGAGGAGGAGGAGGAGGAGGAGGAGAGGAAGGAGGAGGAGGAGGGAGGAGGCGGGGGACCTCATTTCCGACCTAGTTCCGACCTAGTTGACCTATCTCGATCGCAACATTCTCCTCTCCTCCTCCTCCTCCTCTCCCTCCTCCTCTCCTCCTCCTCCTCCCGCCCGAAACGCATCCGATCGCTCTGCGGCTCGTTCCACATAGGATCTCGAGCTCGGCTCGCCGCGCCCCAGCATCCTCCGGCTAAGCCCCGGCCGACGCCTGCGCATCGAGCCGAGTCGGATCGTATCTCCTCCTCCTCCTCCTCCTCCTCCTCCTCTCGTCGTCCTCCTCTCTCCTCTCCTCCTCCTCCTCCTCCTCCCCCCTTCCTCCTCCTCCTCCGCCTCCTCCTCCTCCTACTCCTCGTCCTCCTCCTCCTCCTCCTCCTCCTCCTCCTCCTCGTCCTCTTCCTCCTCCTCGTCCTCCTCCTCCTCCTCCTCCTCGGAATCGCGGGCCCAGCCCGCCAATCGAATCGCATCGCAGTGGATCGCAGGCGGCCCTGGCCGGGGCTCCTGGTCCCTGACGCAACGCGGATTGTTCAGCCCTGAACGATCGCGGCTTTTTGATAGAGCGGATCGCTCGATGGCGATCGATTCCAGGCCACTCGCGGCGCTCAACTGAAAACCCGCGTCGGGCTCGCCGCCGCGTCTACACGACACGAGCGAGCCTAACGTAGCATGTTACCTTCCGATAGTCTGCACAACTGTTCGCTTTCCACTAGCTGCTGGTCATCCGAACGAAAATGGCAGCGCACTTGCACTGCTCTGGAGCGAAGCTGGCAAACCAACACTTCCAGGCGCTCAGGATGGCGCACACTGGCCGCGGGGTCCGCGCGCGGAAACCCCGCACGCCGTGTCCCCAAAATACGCGCCGCTCTGCCACGTTGTCCGTACCTTTCGGGGGCGCGCAAACCTGGATTCGAGATCCATGGAGCTGGCGTGCGGTCGCCAAATCCATGGATCGGGGGAGGTACCCTCCCCAAAATGCGGCCGGTGCCGCCTCGTTTGGCGGCGGAAATCCGCGATGTCCCATGGAAACGGGACGTGTCGCTGATCCACGCCCCAATGATCCATGTTTGCGATCGCCTGGACCTGGTCGGGGTGCCTGCTGCTTCGCCGCGATGCGCCCCCCCTCCCCCGCCTCAGAACCATCATGGCCGAGCGAAGCCGACTGCGCGCTGGCGCAGCACCAGATTCAAGGCTTACGGGCAGACCAAAGACTGCCCTTCCAGGCCCTCGGGCGACGCCCGCTGGCTCAGTGGACACTTTTCCGTGGCCGCCGCAAGCGAAGGCGCAGGCGGCGTCCGAAGTCAGACCGGGCTACGAGCCAAACCTAGTTGCCCAAGCGCACGAACCAACGGCCGCCGAAACTGCCGCCGAGGGACGCCGAGGAGCGGCGCCGAGGACTGAAGGCAGAGCTGCAAGAGGTGCCAGGTGTGCCAGGCGGCCGAAGTGCCACCATTCCAGGGGCTCAATGGACACTTTTTGATTGGCGGCTCACAAGGACAGATCCAGGAAGCGGGACGGTCTCGGCTGGGGCACAGGGCCAGATAATTGGCTACGACGGCGCATAGGCCGACGCAACAAGTGCACGTGCCAAGAACAAAATGTCCCCCATTAAGATGCGGGCGACCCAGGAGCGGGGACGCAGGCATCAGAATGAAAGGGCTCAGTGGACACGCACATCAAGCTGAATAGTGCATCGGAGCTGCGGTTTGCGGGCGCGTGGCCCCCAGGTCCTCGCGGCGCCAGGCGGCCCCCCAG
>CAUYUJ010012487.1:0-16126 GCA_963575745.1 Prorocentrum cordatum | reverse complement strand
CTCCGGAGGACGAGGAAGCGAGAAGGAGGAGGAGGACCAGAGAAAACCAACGATGCATCAGCGACGCTGCAGTACACCCTCCCATCCCAAGTCCCTCATACGCCCTCCTCCTCCGCCTCCGCCTCCGCCTCCTCCTCCTCCTCCTCCTCCTCCTACAAGTTCCTCTTCGCTATAAGAAGCGCCCCCCTTGACAGACCAGCACGGGTGGGCCTGACATTTCGACGAGGGCCCCGCATTGGGAAGCACATGCCTTGCATGTACTTTTGGCGAGCAATCAGCAGCGCGAGCAGCGATGATCACGCAATTCGAGGAGGTGTCCGGCGAGATCTCCCTCTCGAAGAAAGACCGACCCTGATCCGTGCAACTCTGGCACAATGTCACACTTGCCTCGAGAAAGACTCGAGCATCAGCGCAGCTTTGAAGTAGGGCCGCCCTGGATCCGCACAGCGCTGCATGCATTGAAGCTTCGTGCATTGTCTCAAAGACGTCTCGAGCGAGAGCTCCGCTTTCCCCACGCAGTGCTTGCGCTTAGGGTGCCCATGCTTCTGCTCTGAGGAACTGGGCCGTTTTGGTCGGTCTGGCGGCGGTGTGGCCGCCGTCGCAGCCGCGTCGCCGCCTCGTCGCCGCCTCCCGTCTGGGCCGTGCCGTCGGTCTGGCAGCTACGTGGCCGCCGTCGCCGCTCCGTCGCCGCCCCGTCGCCGCCCCGTCGCCGCCTCGCCGCCGCCCGCCAGCCGCCGCTGAATTGAAGCCTGCGGCGCGCTGTGATCGCTCACAACATAGATTGCACCACATCTATTGCGCACTGCGCAACATGGATTGCACCGCATCGATGACACAACATGCATTGCACAATCACGCAGTCTGCACAAGCCATATCTGTACACTTATACATTGGTGGATACAGAGCTATATATATATACACATGCATATAAATGGATACAAGTATATACAAGTACATAGATATATGTGTATGCACATGGCTTGTACAACACATGCTGCACCAAGTAGATTGCACTGCATAAATTACACCACGTAGACTGGGCCGCATAGATTGCCCGACACCTATCTACACAAATGTCTACATATTAAATATATAGAATACGGCACAGTGCTTGCACGATGTTTGCTGGTCTCGCCTGCTGGGCGGGTTTTGGTCGCTCATAACATAGATGGCACGAAACATACTGCACACCATATACTGCACAATTTATATGGCACAGCATGGCTTGCACCACGTGTATTGCACTACACATGCTGCGCAGCATAGGTAGCACTACATGGACAGCACAACCGGGATTGCACAACATAGGTTACTAAAACACACTGGCTGGGGGCCCACGCTGGCTAACGTTTAAAACGAAGGCAGCCCTCCATCGGGTAAACGATGACACGCTGCATTGCATAACCAATGCGCACGGCGCAGAAGTGACTGCACCAGTTAAGAAAAAGCAGAGCTCAATCCTTAAGCCTGTGCAAGACATTGACACGAATGGTAGCTGCGCTCAGGAGAGAGAGAGACCCACTTTGAGAAAGAAAAGCCCTCCATTCGTGCAACTACTGCAGAATGTTAACACTAATGCGCACGGCGCTAAAACGAGCACGCTGCTGAAAATGACCCCCGTCAATCCGTGAAACTGCTGCATACTTGTAAGACGAATGCGCGCGGCGCTAAGACGAGAGCCACTTGTTGAACACCGACCCCCTCCATCCTTGACGCTGTTGCGACCTGTTGAAACGAATGTGCGCCGCGCCAAGGCTAGGGCCACGCCGCCATTCCCCTGTTAAGCAGCTGCGATAGTTGAAGGCGAATGTGCGAGGCGCCCATGCGAGAACCACTGTTTGAAAAGGAACCGTCCTCCATCCTTAAAGCTGCTGCAAGCGTGTTGAGCGAATGTGGGCGGCACTGTGGCGGGAGCTTCTGTTTTCAGAAGGTCAGCCTTGCATGTATGAGCCGATGAAACATTGAAAGACGACGAGCTTGCGCAGCGCTAAGGCGAGAGCCACGTGTTGACCCCCCCCGTCCCCACCCTTGAAACTGTTGCAAAGTCCGAACACTTCAGGATCACACGGCGAGGAAGCCTCAGGTGAAACGCCAGACTCGCCCGGCCGACACGTCTGGGGCAGAGGCGACAGGAAGGAATTCACTCGTAAGGAGGCGGGACGGAGAAGGAGGCGGAGCATGGCCCATGAAACATGGATGATGGGTGCTGATGACGCTGCTGAAGATGAGGAGGAGGAGGAGGAGAAGGAGAAAGAGAAAGAGGAGAAGGATGATGATGAGGAGGAGGAGAAAATCAACAAGGAGGAGGAGGAGGAGGAGGAGGAGGATGGGAGAAGGAGGTATGGGAGGAGGAGGTGAGGAGGAGGGAGGAGGAGGAGGGTAGGAGTAGGGAGGGAGGAGAAGAGGGATGGAAGGGGAGGAGGAGGGGGAGGTGGTGGAGAGTGGTGGAGGAGGAGGAGGAGGAGGGAGGAGGAGGAGGGAGAGGAGGAGGAGGAGGAGAACGTCCTCCGGCGCGGCGGCGCCTCTTCATCTCCTCGCTGCCGAAGACCAGCACCGGCGGCAGCCCAATCTGCGCCGCCCGCCCCGTCCGCTTCCCATCGCCCCTCGGCGCTCCCGCCGAGCTCCGAGAGCCGAGGCCGCCAAGCCCCAAGCCAGGTCGGTCCTCGAACTGCGAGGCCCCGCCGCCCCCTCCTTCCCTCCCCTCCCCTCCCCTCCCCGCCCTCCTGGGCTTCGTCGCCGTCGCAATCCAGAGCTCCCCCCCCTCCCTCACCCCTCCCTGCCTCCCGACCTCTCTCCCTCCCCATCTCCTCTCTGCTCGTGCTCCTCATGGTCCTCGTGCTCCTGCTGCTCCTCCTGCTCCCGCTACTCGTCCTTCCTGCTCATGGTCGTCGTGCTCCTGCCGCTCCTTTCTCATCTTCATCCCCCGGCTCCTCCGGTTCCTCCCGCTCCTCTTCCCGTTCCTGCTCCTGGTCATGCTCCTGCTGCTGTTCCTGCTCCCGCGCCTGCTCCTGCTGCTGCTGCTGCTGCTCCTCCTCTTCCTCCTCCTCCTCCTCCTCTTCTTCCTCCTTTTACTCCTCCTCCTCCTCCTCCTCCTCCTCCTCCTCCGCCTCCTCGTCCTCGTCCTCCTCCTCCTCCTCGTCCTCGTCCTCGTCCTCGTCCTCGTCCTCGTCCTCGTCCTCGTCCTCGTCCTCGTCTCCTCTTCCTCCTCTCCTTACTCCTCCTTCCTCCTCATCCTCCTCCTCCTCCTCTCCTCCTCCTCCCTCCTCCCCCTCCCCTCCCCCTCCCACCTCTCCTCCTCCTCCTCCTCCTCCTCCTCTTCCTCTCCTCCTCCTCTCCTCCTCCTCCTCCTCCACCTCCTCCTGTCCTCCTTCCTCCTGTCCTCCTCTACCTCCTTCCTCCTCCTCCTCCTCCTCCTCCCTCCTCCTCCTCGGCCTCCTCCTCCTCCTCCTCTTCCCTCCTCCTCATCGCCCTGCGCGGGAGGAGGGAGGATGCAGGGAGGGAGGAGGGATGGATGGGGGGAGAGAGGATGAGGGAATCTTGAAAAATACTCGATACGTGCCCACCCCCTTCTGCAGGTGGGGCGACTCCTTATGTGAACGCTTTATACACACGACCACTTTGCGAGAGATGCAGCGCCCGGGAAGGCGACGCGAACCAACGTCGGGCCACGCGCGTCGTACACCTGCACAACATAGAACGGGGAACATAAGTGAAGGAGGAGGAGGAGGAGGAGGAGGAGGAGTGGAGGCTCCGTAGCCACTTTGGCTCAAGCCGCTCGCGCGGGGCGCCCCGGGGCTCAAGCCGGCTCGTCATGTGCGTCCGGAGTTGAAGCTGCTGGAGGTGGTCCGCCGGGAATGGCTGCGGGAGACCTGCGGGGCCGTGGGCCCGAGCATGTGTCTGGTGGTGAGCGCCGAGGCAAGGCCTGGGCTAGGCAGTCGGCCAGCAACCTTGCTCGCCGCCTGCGTCGGGAGCGTGCGCGCTCCGCCGACACCCTGACGGTCAGCTGTGCGGTGGACAAGGCCTTCGAGGACATCGGAGGCGGCTTGGACGGCGACATCGTGAGCGAGCTACGGGAGCGGCTGGCTGCTCTGGGGCAGGCCATCCTGCTTCACTGGCGGCTCGATGCAGAGCTCGGGCATCATCGTCATCGTCTCGGCGACGCACTTCGGGAGCTCGCGAACATCGTGAAGCTCCCCACCGCACTTATCACAGAGGCGCAGGCCGTCAAGGCGGCAGGCGACAAGGCTCGGCACGACCCGCTGGGCGATGGCGGCGATGGCATTCATGCTCGGAAGGCGTTTCCCGAGAATGTCGACGCGCCTGTCTTCGTCCCACAGGGCGACCTCGGGTTCGTGCAGGAGGCCGATTGGGACATCAGTTGGCGAATGTGCACGTGCGGCGCGACGTTCATCCCCCGTGCACTGCGACGCTGCGGCGGCGGTGCCCGAGGCAGACGTGGACGGCGGCGCGAAGGAGCCCGAGGGGCAGCAGATCGGCGCCATCGAAGCCGCCGTGGCCGCCGTCGGGCAGGGCGACGGTGGGCTGGCGACGCCGCTCGAGAGACCCGAGTTCGGGGTCCACCCCCCCCGACTCGGAGTATGCTGAGGGTGGGGGTGCTGAAGCGGGTGTCAGCGTCACGGAAGCGGAGGTGGCGATTGTCCAGCAGATGCATGCCCAGACCGTCGGGGCCCTCAGCGCCAAGAGGACGAGGAAGTGAAGCAGACTTCATCCCCAGCCGTTCAAGCGGAAGCTGGCCAGGCTGGAGCGTCAAGGAGGGCCCGCGACGGAGGAGACAAACAATGATACGTCCTGCAAGCAGCAGTGACGGTTTGTGCAGCAATGACGGTTTGTGTACATCGTGCCAGCCGTGCCGTGTCCGTCATCTCCTCGGCCGTGGTGCTCGTGTCTGGCATGGAGTTGCACTTCGTGGACCCCGTCGTTGCGCCCGTCGTGGTCTTCTTCTGATCCGCTTTCGATGCGTATCTTGCATTGCGGGACACGGACTCAGAGGCTCCAGAGGCTCCAGAGGAGGAGGGGAGGAGGAGGAGGATGGAAAACGAAAGGGGAGAACTACTGGTGAGGGTAGCAGCACCATGCGCTACGTCTGCTCGGTTCGCCCGCGCTGCCGCAGCGGGAGACCAGACGCCAGGGGGGGGCCACGTGACGCTCCAGCGCACGGCGGCCCTGCCCCCTGTGATGCAACAGCGCCGCGCGCTGCATGACGCGGCAGCGCCCGCCACACGCCATGCGGGCGCACGCCGCTTCATACTCGACTGGCAATCGCCCGTTGCAAACATCGCCGACGACGCCGCCAGGGTTGCAGCCAATGCGCACGCTCGCCCAGAACCCGCCTGCGGCTGTCCTCCCTCCAGTCGTGCAGGAACTTGGCCATCGCCGAGTCCGTGCGCCATCTTCATGGGCTGCTTCCTGCAGTTCTACTGGACCTCCAGAGAGCCCACGAAAGTGCCGACAGCTGCGCAGTTCGCAGCCAACCAGGGGATCGCGCGGCCTCGGCTGGGTGTGCGTTGGACTCAACTCAGCTGGGCCTCCCAGGCGCCCACGAAGGTGGCGACAATTGCACAGTTCGCAGTCCCCTGGCGAGCCGCGAGGTCTCGGTTGGATGTGCGTACTTCGCCACTCCGGAGCCCACGAAAGTGGCGACAATTGCGGAGGAGGAGGAGCAGGAGAAGGAGCAGGAGGAGGAGCAGGAGGAGGAGGAGGAAGATGAGGAGGAGGAGCAGGAGGAGGAGGAGCAGGAGGAGGAGGAAGAGGAGGAGGAGTGGAGACCACAATGCCCTAGTCAAAACCGGAGCCCAACCAAGGGAGGGTTGGGGAAGCATCCGAGACGTACCCAGCCCCTTTCTCAACGCGAGTCGACTATACAAAATCATGCTCTATACAAAAGAGCACGTTACATTAGGTCGGGCATGTCCCCCTATAGGCGGATTTGGGGCGAAAAACTTCAAGTAGTTCAAAGAGACACTCAACAAATGCTCAAACATACTAAATACAAAATCGTCCCCCGACAATCTTCAGACTTTCTTGAACATCCCCCCTGTAGAGGGACGGGCCCGGCTTAAACGTTGCAAGACGCTCTGCTCCGCTGAACATCCCCGGAGCCCACGACAGTGGCAGCAATGGCGCACTGCGCACCCCCCCTCAGGAGAGCCGCGCGGTCTCGGCTCGGCCTGCCTGCTCCTCCACTCCGCGGGGCCTCCCAGGAGAGCCCACGAAGACGGCGACGACTGCGCAGGTTCGCAGTCCCCCAGAGAGCCGCGAGGCCTCGGCGGGCTGTGCGTACTCCCCCACTCCGCTGGGCCTCCCGGAGCCCACGAAAGTGGCAACGATTGCGCAGCGCTCGCGGCCCCCCAGGGAGCCGCGAGGCCTCGGCGGGATGTGCGTACTCCCCCACTCCGCTGGGCCTCCAGGAGCCCACACGAAAGTGGCGACGCCTGCGCAGTCCGCAGCCCCCCCGGGGAGAGCTGCGAGGTCTCCGCTGGCTGCGATGACACACCCCTACTCCGCCGTGCCTCCCAGGGGCCCACGACAAGTGCGTCAATCGCGCAGTTCGCAACTACCCAGGGATCTGCGAGGTCTCGGCTGAGTGCGCGTATTCACCTACTCTGCCGTGACTTCCAGGAACCCAAGAAGGTGGCGACAATTGCGCAATTCGCAACCACCCAGGGAGCCGCGAGGTCTCGACTGGGTTCGCGCGTACTCCCCTACTCCGCCGTGCCTCCGAGGATCCCACGAGAGTGGCGACAATTGCGCACGTCGCTGCCACCCAGGGAGCCGCGAGGTCTCTCGGCTGGGTGCACGTACAACCTTTTTCCGTTGTGTCCCCCAGGAGCTTACGCAAATGGCGGCAGATGCGCAGTTTGTTTGCAGCCACCCATGGAAGCGCGTACTCCCCTACTCCGCCGTGCCTCGCAGGAGCCCACGACAGTGGCGACAGGAGGAGGAGGAGGAGGAGGAGGAGGAGGAGGAGGAGGAGGAGGGAAGAGGAGGAGGAGTAGGAGGAGGCGGAGGAGGAGGAGGATGAGGAGGAGAAGAAACGCTTTGGAGTCGGAGGAGGAGGAGGAGGAGGAGGAGGAGGAGGAGGAGGAACGCTTTGGAGGAGGAGGAGGAGGGGGAAAGGGAGGAGGAGGAGGAGGAGGAGGAGGAGGAGGAGGAGGAGGCATGGAATCATGCTGCGTGTGCTTCTGGACCTGCTGGGCCTCCGCGGGCCTGGGCGGACCTCCTCGACCGCTCCCAGGGACCTCTGTGGCCCTCCAGAAAGCGTAGCCGGGGCAAATCTGGCCGCGCGCGCCAGGCTTCGCGACCCGTCGTCGTCGTCGTCGTCGTCGTCGTCGTCGTCGTCGTCGTCGTCGTTCTCGTCGTCGTCGTCGTCGTTGTCGTCGGTGGCCGCCATCGCCATCCCTCCCCCCCATCCGAGCCCTCGAGAGCTGGCGCTCACGTCCCAGCCTCGGCGTGCGTGCCTCTGCTGCAGCCGCTGCTCCAACGGGCCCGCTCCGGCTCGCGCTCTCTCTCTCTCTCTGCCCCGCCCTACCCTTAGTCGTGCGTCCCCCTAGAGGCGGCTTTCGGAACAAAAATTACTAACACCCAGAAAATATCCAACATAGTCAACAAATCATCGAAAGATCGTCCCCCGGGCTATTTTTGGACTATTTTCGAAGATTCCCCCTGTAGAGGGACAGGCCCGACTGAACCCTGCCCGCCCCGAGCCACTCCTGCAAGCCCTCTATGAGGCCCCACAGGACGCCGCCGCTGGCGCAGCGGGCGAGCTGGGCGTCGGGCGGCGGGGCAAGCAGGAGGGACGGGGGAGGTAGGGGAGCGGGGCAAGCATCGGGAGCGGCCAAGAGGGGGGTGTCCAAGAGGGGGGGTGCAAATCATGACCGGCGGCATGTGCGCGGCCCAGCGGGGGGGCCAAAAACATAATGAAATAAGAAGAGGCGCCATGAGATCTGGGGAAGGAAATATCATGGCCCACGCCATGATATCCATCCCCCCTAGTCATCACCCCCCTCTTTGCCGCCCCCGACAAGCAGGAGGGACGGGGGAGGGGCGCCAGGGAGCCGGGCACTGCCACGGCCAAAGTGTTTTGCTCAGCGTGCCACGGCGGCGGAGGAGGAGACGAGGAGGAGGAAGGGGAGGAGGAGGAGGAGGAGGAGAAGGAGGAGGAGAAGGAGGAGGAGGAGGGGAGGAGAGGAGCTGGGGAGAAGGAGAAGGAAGAGGAGGAGGGAGAGCGAGAGAGGGAGCGGAGGAGGAGGAGGAGGAGGAGAAAGAGGAGGAGGAGGAGGAGGAGGAGGAGGAGGAGGAGGAGGAGGAGGAGGAGGAGGAGGGAGGAGGAGGAGGAGGGGGAGGAGGAGGAGGAGGAGGAGGAGGAGGAGGAGGAGGAGGAGGAGGAGGAGGAGGAGGAGGGGTGGGGGAGGAGGAGGAGGAAGAGAAGAGGAGAAGGGGGAGGAGAAGAGGGGGAGGGGGGAGGAGAAGGAGAGGTGGAGGAGGAGGAGGAGGAGGAGGAGGAGGAGGAGGTGGGGAGGGGGGAGGATTGGAGGCGGAGGAGGAGGAGGAGGAGGAGGAGGGGAGGAGGAGGAGGAGGAGGAGGTGGGAGGAGGAGGAGGAGGAGAAGGAGGAGGAGGGGGAGGAGGAGGACGGAGGAGGAAGGAGGAGGAGGAGGAGGAGGAGGAGGAGGGGAGGAGGAGGAGGAAGGAGAAGGAGGAGGAGGAGGAGGAGGAGGAGGAGGAGGTGGGGAGGAGGGGGAGGAGGAGGAAGAGGAGGAGGAGGAGGAGGAGGAGGGAGGAGGAGGAATAGGAGGATGAGGAGGAGGAGGAGGAGGAGGAGGAGGAGGAGGAGGAGGAGGGGGAGGAGGAGGAGGAGGAGGAGGAGGAGGAGGAGGAGGAGGAGGAGGAGGAGGAACGTCACGCCATATGCCCTGCAAGCGGGCGGCATTGGCGCCTCCGCTGCGCGGGGCGGGACAGCCGGGGGGAGAAACTCGAGACGTGGACGCTTTCGGGGCCTCTCGGGCGTGGTCGCGGCGCTTGGCTGCCCCGATACGCAACACGCAGCACGTACCGTGTCGATACGGAGCTCAACACGCAGGCCGAAAAACGCAGGTCCGACGCGATGCGTTCGCCAACACGTGGTCCAATATACGTGGAGCCAACACGCAACACGCAGCACGTACCGTACCGATACGGAGCTCAACACGCAGGCCGAAAACGCAGGTCCGACGCGATGCGATCGCCAAAACGTGGTCCAATATACGTGGAGCCAACACGCAACACGTAGCACGTACCGTACCGATGCGGAGCTCAACACGCAGGCCGAAAGCGTAGGTCCGACGCGACACGTTCGCTACAACGTGGTCCCATACACGTGGAGCCAACACGCAGCGTATGGACACGGACGTCTTGAGCACGGGACGTGTGGCGGTTCAAAACGCGCGTCTCGAGGCAACTGAGGGTCCGCGCGTCGCGCCGAAACGCGGCGGGCCAGAGCCAGCGGAGCGATGTGCCAACCAGAGGCCCCGACCGCAGACGTGCACCTGGCCCAGGGGGCGCCCACAGCATTCCCAAGGGGGCCCCCGCGGCCTCCAGAGTAACCCCCTCACGGGGTTCGTTGGGGGGCCCGGGGGTGCTCCGAGGCGGTGCGAGAAGCTGGGGGGCATCTCGGGCCAGGGACACCTTTTTGGTGGCCCCGCCAGGGCGGGAGAAGGAGACGCGTCGTCGCCGTCGTCGCCGCGCCGGTTTGCGAATTGCGCGGCGCGCGCAGATCCGTCCTCTCTTGACTTGTGCGTCTTGCTTCATCCTCCTCCTCCTCCTCCTCCTCCTCCTCTTTCCGCCCGCCCGCCCTCCTCCTCCTCCTCCTCCTCTTCCTCCTCCTTCTCCTCCTCCTCCTCCACCTCCTCCTTCTGCGAGGCTCTCCTCTTCTTTTCCTCCTCCTCCCAACTATTGCCCAGATCCAAGCAAACGACTCCCCGCAGGTACTTTGGTAAGATGGCGCCGCCCCCTTCCGTCGGACAAGAGAACGTCACTGCTGGAGAGCCAGAACTTGGCATTTTTGGTCCGCCGCCACTGCATGCGAAGCGTTGTAGTCGACGATCTCCGCATCCCCGCGCCAGCGCCAGCCACACCGAATTTCCGAGTAAATATCGCAATGGGCCATGTGAACGTGGAGGCGCGTACCTCTGCCGAGTCCACGGTGCATGATGCTCCGGAGGTGCGCCCAGTGCGTCCTGTGAGCAGCGACAGTCGGATGGGTTGCCGGATTGTCCAGGATCGCCTCTGTGAGGGGGGCGTGCGGTGCTTCGGCGTGCCAGGCATGGCCCTGCGAACGCCGCAGGAATTAGGAGCTCTGCTCTGTCGCCTCGCGCCAGAGCCCCCCGCTCGGCACCGGTTTTTCTCACGTCAGGGCTCGTTCCCGAACGACCGCGGCCCGCGACGCCGGCCAAGTCCCGGGCCACGCAGGCTAATATGTGAGGTCGGGCGTGTCCCCCCACAGGCAGGTTCTGGACGGAAAAGGAAGCATACCCCAAAATGCTCCAGACAGATTCGAAAATGCCAGAAGAGTCGACCCCAGACACTGTGTCTGACTATCCCCTATCCCTCCTGCCGAGGGACGTGCCCGGCTTAGGGCCAATGCTGCGGAGCCCACGGCTGCCACCTCCGTGCACCTTCTGACGCCACGTTGGACGCGGCGCCCCCGCCGACGGCGGCGCACAGCGCCCGGGACTTCGAGCCGGCGGTCGTGGTCCTCGCAGCCGGCGAGGGGCGTCCAGCCCCCCTCACCATCGCTCGGACGTCCATTCCCTGTGTTTTTTAGGGGTTTTGTGCGTGGTTTTTTCGCCAAATGATCAAGGATGCTCCTCGACGGTCCTCGCCAAAGGAATTACTCCGACGGAAGAACCCCACATAAGAATCCTCTGGGCGAATCTGGAAAAAACCATCACCGTCGTCCTCGTGGTTGGTGAGGCGTCCTGGCTGTCTCTTCTGCGTATATTTCCTGTCGCCTTGGCGCGGGCCCCCCTTCCACTCCTACGTTGTCCCCATCCTCGCCCCCCTGTTTGTTCCGCGCCCCGCCACCTCCTCCCCTTCCTGTGGCATGAGCGCGCATGTCGATGTTCCTCGGCGCCGTCGCCGCCACGGCCAGCACAGGCGCGTTCTCTACTGGTCACGTCGCGCAGCCGCTGGGACAACCCCGCGGGCCAGGCTGTCGGGACAACCCCGCGAGCCGCTGGCGCGCAAGACCAAGCCGTTGGGACAACCCCGCGGGCTTCGAGCGAGGCGCAGCCGCGCTCAGGCGGAAGGCAGCACGAAGCCCAGTTCTGCCGCGAGCTGCTTCGCCTCCGCCCTGGACAAAACCGCCTGAGACTTTCTCCATATTCAGGCTTGAGGAGCCCAAAAGTGACGACAGTTACAAGGTTCCGATGACCCGCTCGGATTACCAACATGATCTGCGGGCCCCATAGGGAGGGAGCTCCCGCCTGAGACTTCCTCACAATTCACTCAGAGACGAGGCTCCCGCCTTAGACTTCCTCCAAATTCAGGCTTGACGAGCGCAAAAGTGACGACAGTTACAAGGTTCCGATGACCCGCTCGGATTACCAACATGATCTGCGGGCCCCATAGGGAGGGGGATCCCGCCTGAGACTTCCCCAGGACATCACTCACAGAACGAGGCCTCCAGCCTGAGACACCTTTTCTTTCCCCCTTTTTTTCACCCCCCCAAATTCCCCCTCCCCCCCCGCCTTCCCCCCCCAAACTCAGGCTGAGGAGCCCAAAGTGGCGCGACAGTTACAGGGTTCCGATGACCCGCTCGGATTACCAACATAATCTGCGGGCCCCATAGTGAGGGAGCTCCCGCCTGAGACTTTCTCCCAATTCACTCACAGACGAGGCTCCCGCCTGAGACTTCCTCCATTTTCAGGCTTGCGGAGCTCAAAAGTGACGACAGTTACAGGATTCCGATGACCCGCTCGGATTACCAACATGATCTGCGGGCCCCATAGGGAGGGGGCTCCCGCCTGAGCCTTCCTCAGAATTCACTCACAGACGAGGCTCCCGCCTGAGACTTCCTCCAAAGTCAGGCTTGAGGAGCCCAAACGTGACGACAGTTACAAGGTTCCGATGACCCGCTCGGATTACCAACATGATCTGCGGGCCCCATAGGGAGGGAGCTCCCGCCTGAGACTTCCTCACAATTCACTCAGAGACGAGGCTCCCGCCGAGACTTCCTCCAAATTCAGGCTTGACGAGCCCAAAAGTGACGACAGTTACAGGATTCCGATGACCCGCTCGGATTACCAACATGATCTGCGGGCCCCATAGGGAGGGGGCTCCCGCCTGAGACTTCCTCACAATTTACTCAACGATGATGAGGATGAGGATGATGAGTGGTGGTGAAGATGAGTGGTGAAGAGGATGATGATTGATTGTGCGGGAAAAACGCGGCAAGACGTTCGAGAATGAGGATGATGGCCGATTGCCGAGGATGATGATGATGATGATGATGATGATGATGATGATGATGATGATGATGATGTTCGTGAGCGTGTGAGAGAGTGCGAGTGATGAGGATGATGAGTATGTGAGTGACTAAGCATGTGAGAGAGCATCATCGATGATGCTGATGAGGTTGATGATGAGAGAGTGTGAGTGAGTGTGAGTGGGTGTGTGTGTGTTCCTGTTCCTGCGCGGGGTGTCCAGAGAAAACAAGAACCCCACTTTGGATGTGGGGAACAAATCATGGCTACATCAACATCACCACCACCACCATCATCATCAGCATCATCCTCATCATCGCAACTAGCATCATCATCGTCATCAACATCATCGTCGTCGTAGTCGTCGCCGTCATCGTCGTCGTCATCATCATCACCATCATCACCATCATCATCGTCGTCATCGCCGTCGTCTTCGTTATCGTCATCAGCGTCGTCGTCATATTCGTAGTCATCGCCATCGTCCTCACAGGGCATATCGGAGCCCAGAGTTGCGAGGGTATCTAAATGAAAGTGGCCTGAACATCTGAGCTCAAGGCATATCGCAACCCAGAGTTGCCAAGAGGTCTCGGGCGATAGCGCCCGGCCACCATGGGGCAGGGCACCGCCGAGATCCGAGGACGGAGGATGTCTCACGCGTAATTGACCTGAACACCTGAGCTCAGGGCATATCTGAGATCGGAGCCTCGAGGATGTCACAGGCGGAAGCGGCCAGACCACTAGGGGGCAGGGCATATCCGAGTCAACATGGCGAGGATGTCTCAGGCGCCAGTGGCCTGAACACTTCACTTCAGGGCGTCTCGGAACCCAAAGTTGCGAGGATGTCTCAGGTGAAAGTGGCCGGGCCACCATGGGGCAGGGCACTACCGAGGTCAGAGTTGCGAGGATAGCTCACGCGAAAGCGGCCTGAACGCCTCACCCCAGGGCGTGTCGGTACCCAGATTTGCGAAGATGTCTGAAACGAAAGTGCATGGGTCACCGTGGGGCAAGGCACCTCCGAGTTCAGAGTTTCGAGGATGTCTCGGATCAGGTCAGGGCGTCTCGGAACCCAGAGTTGTGAGGACGTCATCGTCGTCATCGTTCGTCGCCGTCATCGTCGTCGTCATCAATATCACCATCATCACCATCATCATCGTCGTCATCGCCGTCGTCTTCGTTATCGTCATCAGCGTCGTCGTCATATTCGTAGTCATCGCCATCGTCCTCACAGGGCATATCGGAGCCCAGAGTTGCGAGGGTATCTAAATGAAAGTGGCCTGAACATCTGAGCTCAAGGCATATCGCAACCCAGAGTTGCCAAGATGTCTCGGGAGATAGCGCCCGGCCACCATGGGGCAGGGCACCGCCGAGATCCGAGGACGGAGGATGTCTCACGCGTAATTGACCTGAACACCTGAGCTCAGGGCATATCTGAGATCGGAGCCTCGAGGATGTCACAGGCGGAAGCGGCCAGACCACTTAGGGGCAGGGCATATCCGAGTCAACGTGGCGAGGATGTCTCAGGCGCCAGTGGCCTGAACACTTCACTTCAGGGCGTCTCGGAACCCAAAGTTGCGAGGATGTCTCAGGTGAAAGTGGCCGGGCCACCATGGGGCAGAGCACTTCCGAGGTCAGAGTTGCGAGGATAGCTCACGCGAAAGCGGCCTGAACGCCTCACCCCAGGGCGTGTCGGTACCCAGATTTGCGAAGATGTCTGAAACGAAAGTGCATGGGTCACCGTGGGGCAGGGCACCTCCGAGTTCAGAGTTTCGAGGATGTCTCGGATCAGGTCAGGGCGTCTCGGAACCCAGAGTTGAGAGGACGTCATCGTCGTCATCGTTATCGTCATCAGCGTCGTCGTCGTCATGCTTGTAGTCATCGTCATTGTTCTCACAGGGCATATCGGAACCCAGAGTTACGAGGATGTCTAAAGTGAAAGTGGCCTGAACACCTGAGCTCAAGGCATCTCGCAACCCAGAATTGCCAAGATGTCTCAGGCGAAAGTGCCCGGACACCATGGGGTAGGGCACCTCCGAGGTCAGAGTTCGAAGATGCCTTAGGCGGAAGCGGCCAGACCACTAAGAGGCAGGGCATATCCGAGGTCAACGTTGCGAGGATGTTTCAGGCGGCAGTGGCTTGAACACTTCACTTCAGGGCATTTCGGAACTCAAAGTTGCGAGGATGTCTCAAGCGAAAGTGGCCGGGCCACCATGGGGCACGGCACTTCCGAGATCAGAGTTGCGAGGATATCACAAGCGAAAGCTGCCTGAACACCTCACCCCAGGGCGTGTCGGAACCCAGAGTCCGAACACGAAAATTGAAAAAAAGTGCATAGTTTCCTGCTTCAAAAGCACGAATGTAAATCGAATTGTGAAGCGTCCCAATGGATACGTGCCGGAGCACGACCCAGAGGAAGCGCACGGGAGTGCGTCCCAGTGGATACGTGCCGAACACGACCCAGAGGACGCGCACGGGAGTGCGTCCCAGTGGATACGTGCCAAAACACGACCCAGAGGAAGCGCACAGAGTGCGTCCCAGTGGATACGTGCCGGAACACGACCCAGAGGAAGCGCACAGGAGTGCGTCCCAGTGGATACGTGCGGGGGCACGACCCAGAGGAAGCGCACAGGGGTGCGTCCCAGTGGATACGTGCCGAACACGACCCAGAGGAAACGCACAGGGTGGGTCCCAGTGGATACGTGCGGGGGCACGACCCAGAGGAAGCGCACAGGGGTGCGTCTCAGTGGATACGTGCTGGGCCACGGCCCAGAGGAAGCGCACAAGAGTGCGTCCCAGTGGATACGTGCGGGGGCACGACCCAGAGGAAGCGCACGGGAGTGCGTCCCAGTGGATACGTGCCGGGGCACGACCCAGGGGAAGCGCACGGGAGTGCGTCCCAGTGGATACGTGCCGGAGCACGACCCAGAGGAAGCGCACAGGGGTGCGTCCCAGCGGATACGTGCCAGGGGCACGACCCCGAGGAAACGCACAAGGGTGCGTCCCAGTGGATACGTGCGGGGGCACGACCCAGAGGAAGCGCACAGGGGTGCGTCCCAGTGGATGCGTGCCGGGAATAGCGTTCTGGGAACACGACGAACACGAAGTGGCCTACAGTTGGCTCCTCGCAATTCACTCAGAGACGAAGCTCCCGCCTGAGACTTCCTCCAAATTCAGGCCTGAGGAGCCCAAAAACTTTCTTGTTGCGTCCAAAATGTGGCCTGGGAGCTGCGTTCTGGCAGCGCGAGAACCCAAAATTGACGACAGTTACAAGTTTTGGATGACCCGCTCGGATTACCAACATGATCTGCGGGCCCCATAGGGAGGGGGCTCCCGCCTGAGACTTCCTCGCAGTTCACTCACAGACGAGGCTCCCGCCTGAGACTTCCTCCATATTCAGGCTTGAGGAGCCCAAAATTGACGACAGTTACAGGATTCCGATGACCCGCTCGGATTACCAACATGATCTGCGGGCCCCATAGGGATGGGGCTCCCGCCTGAGACTTCTTCACAATTCACTCAGAGACGAGGCTCCCGCCTGAGACTTCCTCCAAATTCAGGCTTGACGAGCCCAAAAATGACGACAGTTAAAGGTTTCCGATGACCCGCTCGGATTACCAACATGATCTGCGGGCCCCATAGGGAGGGGG
>CAUYUJ010012486.1:0-10000 GCA_963575745.1 Prorocentrum cordatum | reverse complement strand
GATTCAGCGTCGACTGGCGTCCATGTAGCATTGACTAGCGTCGGTGATGGCGTCGGCCAGCTTCGATTTCAAGAGCCAGCACAAGGGCATGAGAGTCCTCCGTGAGTTGCCACATGAGGATACGATACGTCCGCTGCTCATGAGCCGCGCCCCCCTCGGCGGCGCCGGGGGGCCGCAGTTGGCCAGGGTGCGGGGTTCGGCGGGGGCGTGGGTGCGCAAAGGGGACGACGGCAGTGACCACGACGACCACGACGACGACGACCACGACGACCTTGAGTAACACGACGGCCAGGACGACCACGACGACGACCACGACCATCGTCCCCTTCGCTGTGGCCGGGGCGGCCTCTTCGGCAGGCCACAGCGCCTACTACCGGCGGTGAGCGGGAGCGCCCGCTCGGGCGCGCAGCCCGCGCATGCGCTCGCGCGCGGCGGCCCGGCGGCCCGGCGGCCCGGCGGCCGGCGGCGAGGGGCGGCAGCGCCCAGAAGGCGCTCTGTTGTGGAGTCGGGCAAGCTCGCTTGCACGGCATTCCCCCCCCTCCCCTCCTCGGAGGCCCGGAGGATGCCACCAGCAGCACGCTTCACGTCGCAGCGCGGCAGAGGCAATCCGCTTGCGCGGTCTAGTGGGTCGGACGGCACGAACTGTCCAGCTGGGGAAGGGGGGTGGGCGGCGGCGGAGGGCGGGAAGGAGAGGAGGACGTATCACGGCGCGAACAACAAGCTCAGATCGGCGGCGAGCGAAAGGGGGGGAAGTGAGAAGGAGAAGGCATTCTGAGAAGGCGGCGGGGTTTCTCAGAAGCCCTCGGGCCCTCGGAGAGGTTTCCTGAGTCTTCGGGGAAGGCTTAGAAGGCTTCTCAGAAGGCCGCGGAATTTCCGAGCCTTTCACTTTCCCTCTGGGCGCGCCGCCGACTAGAGGTTGGACCAACACACCAAGATCGGCGAGGGAAGATGATCCCGATCTCGGTGATGGTGGCAATGTTCGGGCTTCCAAGGTGGTCGAACAATTGAAATATTGCTGCCAGTACCAAAATCTATGATCATTGTCCTCTCGTGGAAAGCCCCCCGTGTTGGTGTTGCTGCCCCTTTCCAAGCCTCCAGCCTCTCCCGCAGCCCCTCGGGCCTGAGGGGAGGAAAGATACCGCAAGCCCGCTGCTCGTCCTCGTGAATCCTCGTCGCCACGGCTGGGTTTTCCCCGAAGTGCTGGTCGGAACCCTCCCCTTTCCCCCTCCCTCCGCCGCCTTGTCAGGCTGTCAACCCGAAAGCGCGTTTCGTGGAATGGGAGGGTCATGAAACAGGGTGGTGAAGAAGGGCGCACCTTTCGTGGTGAGACGGGGCGGGCCTCCTCAAAGGCCTCGGAAGGCCTCGGGCGCCTCCGAGAAGTTTTCTGAGACTCCCCCGAAGACACCACAACTTCTCAGAAGGCTGGAGGTGTCATGAGAAGTCCCGCTTCCTTTGAGAAAGTCTGCGCCTTCTCTGAGAAGAAGGAGCGACATAAACATACAACTTTGTTTTGGATTTCCGCGCGGATTCCTTGGATCTCATTTGGAACCCTCCATTGCGCGCGCGCCAGGGGCGGCGCCGGAGGCGCCGCCAGAGGGCCCAGCGCCGATCCAAGAAATCCGCGTAGAGCTCCGGCCAGTCGGCGGCGAGCTTGGGGGGAAGTCAGAAGGGGCGGGCCTTATCAGAATGCTCGGAAGTCCTCGGTCCTTTCGAGGAGTTGCTCCTAAGCTTCACCCGGAGACACCAAGTCCCTCCGCCTTCTGAGAAGGCCCTCCCTGTCTCTGGGCCTCCCAAATGAGAACCGAGCAGATGGGGTCGGACGATCTCGCCGCATCGCCGATGCATCCGCGATGCGGCTCGATGCGGAGGCCGATGTTCTTCGCGCCGACGTCAGCGATGCATCGCCGTCCCCGCTGCATCGTCGATGTATCGGCGCTGGATCGCCCATGCAGAGCGATCCTCCGATCTCATCTACTCGGACCTCATTTGGGAGGCCTCGACCTTCTCACTTCCCTCCTGGGCTCGCCGCCTAGTTTGGGCTCGCGGGGGGTGGGGAGCCGCCGCTCGGCAGAGGGCCCTCTGCGGCGTGCGGCGGCCTCGTTTGCCGTTCCGTCTCGGGCGCGGCGGCGGCGGCAGCCTGAGCAGATATTACGCACGGCGCCTCCTCCAAAATCTCGTGTTCCCTGCAGTCTTCCCTCCTTCACCTTGGGACGTTTTTTGTTTTTCGTCCCTCTCTCTCTCGCTTCTCGGCGAGGATCATCGAGGAGCATCCTGGATCATCTGGCAAAAAGAAAGCTCTCACGAAGCCGAAGCATGCACGGGGAATGGACGTCCGAGCGATGGCACGTCACCCGAAGAAGACGAAGAAGCAAACACGCGAACAAAGAGTTGGCCTGCGGCCCATCCCGCCACCGTGCCTGGGTCGTGGGCGCAATACCCTTCAGCGCTTTCCTTGCGCTAGAGGGGGCCTCCCGGGGGGCGTCGTGGGGTCCGTGCGGGTGTTTTTGGGGGGCGTAAGACACGCATTTCTGACATCCCCATAGGGGCTTTGTGGTTTCCTCCTGCTGTGAAGAGGCTCCGCCATCGTCCTCAGTATGCCACGAACTGGCACGCCTGGCCCATGAAGCCCATCGTTGCCGCGTGGTCGTTGGACGTCGCGAGTGGGGGATCGTTGAGTCGTGCACGCGTGCCCGAGTTCTCGCGTGAAGTCACGCTCAGGAGACGCAGCCCTTTGCGTAGCTGCTGTACGTTCGCGCAGCCCATGGGGATCAAGAGGGCCTGAGAGAGCGCGCCCAATTGCCGCACGCCCACGTCACTGTATATGGGGACCACGAGAATGCTCTAGCGTTTCTTTTCGGTCGGTCGCCGCCGAGTCCGCTCAAGCTTCAGCGCACTGAGGCCCCACGGCACCTGCATGGTGGCGGGGCTCTGCGCGGCCCTGGCGTCGGCGGGCCCTGGCGTGCTGCGCGAACTGGCGCGCGGGGCTTTGGCAGTGGCGGCGCGGGTGGCGTTCTCGGGGCCCGCTCCCTGCCCGCCTTGCCCGGGCTGTCCGCCCCCGCCGCCCTGCCCCGCGTGGGAGCTCCTGGCGGCAGGTCCACCCTGGGCCTGGGCGGCGAGCCGAGAGGAGGCCGCAGGCGCGGACGGGCTTCCCTGGCTCCGGATCCTGGCGGTGGTGCTGGCCTTCGGCGCTGGCCGCTGGAGCGCAGCCGGCGAGCCGCCCCCGGCGCAGCGTGCGTCTCGAGAGCATGTCGACCTACAAGGAGAGGCGACCAGGGGCGCGGTTGCTGGTGCGGTTCGCAAGCGATGAGTGGACGCACGAGCGGATCTTCTTCTGGCCAGTGCACCGCGACCGCCGGCATGGGTGCTGGGTTGCTGGGTGATCGAGACGCCCGACGGCGACCGCTACGTCGAGCGGAAGGCGGATTGGCGATGGTACGTGTCGCTGCTGCACGGCTGGCCCGAGGGCTTCACGGGCAGCGCGGCGCGCTTCCAGGCCGAGGTGGGTCGCGAGGCCCTGCGACCGATGGTGCTGGAGGGCCGCGATTTGGCGCGCGAGGTGCGCCGTCGCCGCCGCCTCCCTCGAGCTGGGCGCACATCTCGGCGAGGATCCGGCGACGATGGTGGACTGGCACGGTGACGAGTCGGTGACGAGCGCGGCCTGGGTACAGGAATGCTGGAGGCGGCCCGCCGACGGCTGCGAGGGAAGCGCCCTCTGAGGGGCGGCGCCCACGTACCGGAGGCGCCAGGCGACGAGGGGTCGACCCGCCCCGTCCTGGTCCACGGCCCGTTCGGGGGCGCCGAGAACGTGCTGCTGGTGGCGGAGCTCCACGCTGGTGGAGGTCTGGGCCTGGGCGACGCGCTGTCCCCGAGCGAGACCGACGTCGCAGTGGGCCCGAAGGTGATCGGCCGCCGTGCCGGCGGTCACCCAGTGCTGTGCGAGGGGGCGGCGATCTCCGACGTCGAGTCGTGGCGGGCTCAGGCGTTCGAGAACGCTCCAAGCGTGGCCGCGTCTGCGCTGGGGCTGGCAGAGCCTCCGCCCGCGGCCGACGACCGCCCCGTCGACCTCCGCGACACCTTGCGGGCCCCCCCTGGCGAGGCTGGAGGCGCCAGCGCGCCGCGCGAGGGGCGGCAGGTCGAGCAGCAGGCGGAGGGCGTCAGGACCCTGGCTGTGGAGTGGAACGAGCAAGGCGTCCGCTTCAAGGAGTGGCGTCGAGCAGTTGGCGAGGGCAGTGAGGAGGCTTTGGGCGGTTGCGAGCTGCGCGGGGCCGGGGCGGCCCTGCATCTGTGGATGTCGAACTTCTGCCGCGAATGCGGCATCTATGCAGCATCGGCCAGCGAGGTCGCACCTGGCTTGAGTTGAGCTGCCTGATCGCCATCTTCTGGCAGGCGGCCACCTTCGACGCGCTGGGCCTCGGCTGCCTGGCCTGCCGGGAGGTGGCGGCGCGGCGGGTCGCCCGGATCACCGAGGCCCACCGCGTCTCCCCTGGGCAGCCCGCGGCTCGGGGGGCAGGGCGCGTCCTGACGGGCGCCAGCCACCATTTCCACGCGGTGTCGCCCGAGCTGCGGAACTTCGCTATCCCCGCTGCTCCGTGTGAGGCCGATCGTGTGGCGGCGCTTGGCAGTGGCTGGGCGCTGGCGGCCAGCGGCCGCTGCGCTGGTGGCAGCGACGACGCGGCAGGCGCGGTGGGTGCGGGGGGCCCCCCCGCGCTGGCGCTGAGGATGGCGGAGGCAGAAGCGGCGGTGGCGGCCGCGGTGGCGGGCGGATGATCAGGCCCGGCGACGCGGCGACGGGCGCGGGGCCAGGTGGCCCCCCCCCCCCCCCCCCCCCGGCGTGGAAGCAGAGGCCGCGCGCGGCGGGCAGATCTTCCCTCTGCCGCCCCTGCGCGAGCTGGGCGCCGACGTCGCCGACGTGCTTGGACGCCGAGGTCGGGCGCGCGTGCGGCGGATGGCCAATGGGGGTCTGGCTGCGCTGCGTTAGTTGCGCGGTGCTGAGAGAGAGCGCGGCCGGGCGCGCCGCCCAGCCGGGCTACGCGCTGCCGCGTGGCGGAGTTGCAGCGCGAGACGCAGCGGCAAGCGCAGGTTCTGACAGCAAGCTGGGGCGCGCCCGCCTGCGTGGAGGACTCGCAGCAACGTCTGGCGCGATTTCTGCTGGGCCGAGGCGGATGCGACCAGCTGGCCCGCGCGACGCTGACCCCCTAGTCCCGTGCCCAGCTGTCGGTCCCGGAGGGCCCGGCGGGTTCGCCGCGCGTCGCGGACCTGCTGCTGGGGGCAGAACGGATTCAGTTGAAGGGTTATGAGAGCCACGCGATGCGGGAGATGCGTCCGCCACAGGAGGTGGGCGGAATCAACGCGCGATGAGGGCCGGCTCAACCTTGCATGGGCCCTGCGTTGAGCCGCGAGCGCTCCGCCGACGTCGGCCTGGTCAAGAGGTTGTTGAAGATGGGCTTGGTGCGCTTGTCGACCGCTTGCCGCTGCCGGGTGGGGGTCTTCTCCGTCAAGAAGAAAGGCTGCCGCCCGGCGCTGATCCTGGACAGCCGGCCGGCGAATCGCCTGCCCGCCCGGGGTCGACCTCGTCGGCGGCGACGGTCTGAGCCGCGTCGAGACGTTGGCGAGGATCGGCCCCGATCGAGGCGAGGAGCTGGACGATGTCTTGGGCGGCCCGGGCGCCTTGGTCGGCGTGAGCGATCGACGCGAAGGGCTGCTTCCACTGGCTTCTCCTGGATGACGGGCCAGGACTCCAGGAGTTCTTCGGCTACCCGCAACTGTGCGCCGCCGAGCTGGGCCTCTCCCAGCTGGGCGGGGTGGCGCTGGATCGGGGTGCGACGGTCTACCCGCTGGCCCGCGCGCTGCCGATGTGGGCTGGGCCTGGTCGCTGCACTTCGCCCGGTCGGCCAACGCGCATCGCGTGGCGCTGCTGCGCGAGCTGGAGGGCACCCTGCCCATGGCGGACCGCGGGCCGCCGCTGATGCTGGACCACCCGCGGGCTCTTGGCCACTGCGCCAAAGTGGACAACGTCGGGGTGCTGGGTGGCTCGGAGCACCGGGCGAGGACAGCGCTCGAGGCGGCCGCCGAGTCTTTCGGGAAGGTGGGGCTGGAGGTGCACGAGACCTCGCTGGTGAACGACGGCGGGGTGGCCCTGGGGGTGCAGCTGAACGGCCGTGGCGGCTGTGCGCGCCCCGCGCCCTCCAGGTTCTGGCGAGTGCGAGGCGCGGTGCAGGCGCTGTTGCGGCGCCGCAAGGTGAGCGGCGTGGAGCTGGAGATTGCGGCGGGCCATCTCACGATCTTAGGCCTGGTGCGTCGCGAGAGCCTGAGCTACTTTCGCCGCGTCCACCGCTTCATCCAGCGCCGTTGCATTGAGAAGGTCGCGCTGTGGCAGAGCGTGGCTGAGGAGCTGCAGGCTCTCAGGGGCCTGCTGATATTCCTCCATGCCGACTGGGGCGCCAGGTGGCTCCCTGGCGCGTCCCTCGACGGCTTCGGCTTGGCTTGCTCGCTGTGGGGCCGTCGCGACATCGGCCGTGCGGGCCGCGCGTGCGAGCGGTCCCGCAACCGGCTGGGGGCAGGATCAGCGCGGCGGCGCGCTGTGGGGGCCGCGGGCCAGGAGTTGCACGCGGACGGCGGCGTCGCGGCGCCGGAGGCTCACGCCCGCGGTGTCCCCGTGGAGGAGGTGGCGCGGTGGGGCCGAGGTCCCGCTTTCGAGGAGGTCGGCGGAGCGGCCGCGCGCTGGCCGTTGGCGGGCGGTCTTGGCCGATCAGTGGGCTTTCGGGGATGGGGTCCTCCACCTCGAGGGCCGCGCGCTGATCGAGCGCGCGGCCAGCTCGCGCGCTGGCCACGGCGGTCGAGCCCTGCTGCTGGGGAATGGCATGGCAGTGATCCTCGCCTTCTCACGCTCGCGGGCCCGAGACTTCATGCTGCCGACGATGATTCGGCGGGCGGCGGATTGCACGTCAGGCCGAGGGCTCAGGTTCAGTCATGGGTGGGCCCCCATCGGAGTTCAATAGCACCGACTAGGGGGACGTATTGTTTGCGAAGGAGTACGAGACGGATCAATGCGTCGCCCACCTGCTGCCGCAGGGTGGGTTGAAGAGCGACGGATCGGAGACGGCCCCGGATGGCCTTGGAGTCGGCGGCCCGTCTGCGACCGCAGCGGTCTGCCCTCCGGAGCCGTCTCGGCTCGAGGAGGGAGGCTGCAGCTCAGAGACCGGGGCCGCGTGCCGGGCTGCTGGGGAGACGCCTGCTGGGCGCCATGCCCCCGCGGGGCCAGGCGAGCCGGGCGCGGGTGCTGACCCGGCCGCTGGCGGCGCCGAAGTCCGCGGCCAGCTCGGCCCGGCCCCCGCCTGCGAGCCAGAGCCCACGGCGGGCGCGGGCGCTCGGCAGGGCGGCCTGCAGCGGGCCGGCCGAGCGGGCGAGCGCGGGTGCCGGGCCGGCGCCGACGGGCCTGGAGCACGCCCCGCAGACGCAGTGGGGCCAGGCCGCGGCAAGGCCCCCGGGCAGGGCCAAGGCCCCGGGCGCGACCGCCGTTGCCGCCGAGGACGCCAGCGGGACCAGCTGCGAGGAGGAGCTGCCAGGGCGGGCCTCGGCCCGCGCCGGCGCCCGCCGGGCCGCTGCGCGTGTGCGGCGGATGGCCAGGCAGGACCTGCCGCCAGGCCAGACGTTCCTGGAGGCGCACAGCGTCGAGATGCACGCGGACGAGCTGATTATGTTCGCAGGCCAGCACAAGGTGCCGCTCGTAGAGGATGCCGAGGTAGACGACTGCATCGCGAAGTGAACGAACGCAGAGTTCAGCGCGGGCCGCCGCGCGTTGCGCGGGGAGAGCATGCTGGCCGCGGTGATGTTCACCATCCCTGGCTTCAGCCGCAACGGCAGTCGGAGGCCCCCCCGAGCTTTCCGATGCCTCCGCGGCTGGCCGCCGCTGAGCCCGCCGATGAGCCGCGCGCCCTTGCCCTGGCCAGTGTGGGCGGCGGTGGCGCTGCGGCTGGTGCGGCCCGGCCATGGGTTGGCGGCGATCGCGGTGCTCGTGATGGTGGAGGCGTACCTTCGGCCCTTGCAGCTGCCGTCGCTGAGACGCCGCTCGCTGCTGCCGCCCGCCCGAGGCGGCCCAGGCAAGCGGGGCCTGCTGCTGTTCCCGAGTGCCGCGGGGGTCGCTCGCAGCAGGGCGGGCGAGGCGGGCGACGCCGTGGTGATGGGCTCCGCGCGCGTGCCTTGGCTCAGCTATCTGCTCAGTCGTCTCAGTGTCGGGCCAGAGGACGAGCGGATCTTCCCTTGGGGGCGCAGTCAATACTATCAGATGTTTGCGCAGGCCGCAGCGGCCCTCGGCTTCAAGATGGCGCCGTGTCAGGGTCGGCGCGGCGGGATATCCATCGATTGGGCTCATCGGGGGTGGGAGCTTGGACGAGTGCATGAAGAGGGGCCGATGGAAGGCCACCAGGAGTGTCGCCAGGTGCGAGAAAGCCGGCCGCCTGAACGACGCCTGGTGTGAGTTGGCGGCCGGCCAGCAGGAGTGCGCCCTCGACTGTCAGCGCCAGCTCGAGGAGCGCCTCGTGCGTGGGCGCTGGCTGCCGGCCCCCCCGCTGCGCCCATGACCGCGTTCCTGGCCGAGCTGTTCAGTGGAACAGGCCGGGTAGCGGCGGCGGCGCGGAGAGCGGGCAACGCCTCGCGCGAGTGGGATGTGAAGGCGGGGCCTGCTGGCGACCTCCGTCGGAGATGCGTGGATGCACATTTGCGCAGTGCCATGCGACGTGGCCGATTGTTAGGAATCATGATTACTCCGCCGTGCACATCCTATCCCTCCCAGTTGTTCAGAATGTGAACGTACCTTTGAGGGGCATCCAGTTCCCGAGAAATCTTCGGGGGCTCTCAGGAATCCAGTGTGTTTGGCATGAACCCACCCTGGCTATTTTACTTCAGCATCCAATGTGTACAGCGGTGGTTGTGAACCACTGTGCTTTCGGGGCGCCCCATCGGAAGGCGACTCGACGAATTAGTGTTTGGAGGCTCCGAGCTCGACCTTGGGTTTCTATGGCGTCCCGGGTCCGTTCGGTGTACAGGGCGGCGCGGATGCTGTTCTTTCTCAGGGAAGAAACATATAATTCTGGAGGGAAGGAGCGCGCGCGAGGCCGCAGCCTACGATCCTAAGCTGGCCAGCGCTTTAGTTCGGGCATCGTTGTCACCTGTCTGGAGCGAACGTCATTCGATCTGACGCCCTCGCCTTTTCATTTCCGTGCCTGTCGGCACTCCGCCCCCCGTGGCTGTGAACTACGGCTTGGGGCCTCAAGGTTTGGGATCTTTGTGGGGCAGACTCTTCGTTCGAACGTGTGCTTCGCTCGGCCTCACTTCAGGCCGCCTTGATCCTATCAGTGGCCAGTTTCCGGGCCTCGCTTGCAACAGAGTTTAGTCGCCGCCGAGAAAACGACAAACAGCATGTATGTGGGGGCCACGAGAATGTTCTGGCGTTCTCTTCGGTTTGTCGCCGCCAAATCCGTTCAAGCTCCCACCCGCGCCTCCTATTTTTTAACGAACGATCTGTGTTGAGCAGACTCTGCATTCGAATGTGTGTTTCGCTCGGCCGCACTGCAGGCCCTCTTTAATTCTCTTGCACAGGGTGTCTAGAGCTCCGACCACTTTATTTCGGCACCGCACCCCCCCCCCTTCATCATCATCATCATCATCATCATCATCATCATCATCATCATCATCATCATCACCATCACCATCATCCTCACCATCATCACCATCATAATCACCATCATCATCATCATCATCATCCACATCATCATCATCATGCGCCCCCTCCGTCTCAGCGCCCTCCTGCGGCTCCAGCGCCAGCCCAGTGCCCCCTCCGCCCCGACCGCTTTATTTCGGCACCGCACCCCCCCCCGCTCCGCCCCCTCCCCCGCGCCGTCTCAGCGCCCCCCCCGCGGCTCCAGCGCCCGCCCAGTGCCCCCTCCGCCCCGGCCATTTTATTTCGGCCGCCTCGACCACTTTATTTCGGCACCGCACCCCC
>CAUYUJ010012485.1:0-16166 GCA_963575745.1 Prorocentrum cordatum | reverse complement strand
TGTGTCTGCTTCATGCCACAACTCTGGCACGCGCTGCCCCCGGGGCCAGCGGCGCGCGCCCCCCTCGCGCGTTTTGAAGGGGCGACGACGACGACGACGACGACGACGACGACGACGACGACGACGACGACAGCCGCGGCGACTACGACGACGGCGGCAGCGGCGGCGGCGGCGGCACTGGCGACGGCCGCGGCGGCGACGACGACGGCGGCGGCGGCGGCGGCACGGGCGACGGGGCCTCCGTCGGAGGTGCGTGCTGCGGTGCCCACTCGATGGCCTCGGGCTCTCCCAAGCGCGGCAGCGGCCCGAGCGATGAGGCCCCCCAGCACGCAGAGGAGCGAAGCACGCAAAGGCCACTTTTTGGAAGCAGGGCGCCCTCGGAGGGCCTTTGCGCGGAGTGCTTGGCTCGGCGCTTGGCCCCGTGCCCCCGCTCGCGGGCGGCGGGCCAGGCACTGCAAGTGCCACTGGGAGGAGGAGGAGGAGGAGGAGGAGGAGGAGGAGGAGGAGGAGGAGGAGGATCGAATAAGAAGCACGGTGTAAAACATACGCCTGCGGAGGTCCGCGCGAATCTCTTGTACCGGCGCTGGTCCAGCCCCCCTCGCAGGCGACGGGCCAGACACTGCAAATGCCATTGGGAGGAGGAGGATCGGAGAAGGACCCTGCCGAGCAACTTGCGGTTTCGCTCCCCGGGGCCTGTCGCCGATCCGTCGGCGATGTATCGCCGATTCCAGGTCAATGCCCCCTCCCTGAGCCAGTCCCCCCCAAACGTTGTCCCTCACTTGTGCGTGCAGCAGCCTGAGCAATTTGCACAGAGGTCGAGGGTGAGTGCTGCACTGTCTGGCGCAAGCGCGTGCGCTATGCCAGCAATCGACGACGGGAACACGGCGTGCATAAACAGAAGTTTCCACCCTTGGAAGTTCACCGTTTCGCCTTTTTCTTTTTCTGGGGGAGAAGGAGGTTCGGGGCCCAGTATCAGGTCGAGCGCCCGACCAGGCGAGTGGAACGGGATCGTGCGCACTGGGAAGGGACGGGTGGGAGGGCTAGGAGGCCACATGCGAACCCTACCCCTACCTCCCACGATTTCTGAGGGGGAGGGTGGGGTTCCCTTCGTTTGGGAGCTCCCGAACGAAGTGAACCCACCCTCCCCCTCAGAAATCGTGGGGGGTAGGGGTAGGGTTCGCATGTGGCCCCACAAGGGGGGCTGGGGTGCCACATGTGAAGCGAGCATGCCCAGCCCTGCTCTGGCCTCCCTCTCTTGTCTCATGCCGCCTCTGGCGCTTGCTGCCTCTTTTGCCCTGTCTCTCGGTCTGCCTGCCTGCCTGCCTGCCTGCCTGCCTGTCTGTCTGTGTGTCGGTTTGTCCCTCTCGCTCTCTCTCTCTCTCTCTCGCTCTCTTTTTTTTTCTCTTTCTCTTTCTCTCTCTCTCTCTCTCTGTCCCCCACTCCGTGCAGCGTGTCCGTCCCCTGGGCAGCCCGCGCGCGGGCTGCGTGCACCCCGCTTTCCTCCGCCCCCTCCTCCCTCCCCCCGCCGCTGCCTCTCTCTGCCGCTGGGCCTCTGCGCTGGGTAAAAGGAAGAAGTGTCCGTCCCTCCCCTCGCCTCCGCGACCCGTCTCCATGCTTGGCATCGCTCGGACGTGTGCATTTTTCCTTCGGCGAGGACCATCGAGGAGCATCCTTGATCATTTGGAGAAAAAAAACCACGCACGACACCGAAAAAAGCGAAGGGAAAGGACGTCCGAGCGATGGCCAGCATATCGTATCATCCTCCAGCTCGCCGTGCACCGGCCGCGCGCTGGCTCGCCAGCCGCCCCGGCCGAGAGCACCCCTGCCTGCGCAGGAGATCGAGCGCCGGCCGCTGCCGACCTCGTGGGCGACCCTGTCGCACGTCACCAGCTGCGAGAACCTCGCCGAGGCCGCTCCTCCCCCTCCGAGCGCGACCTCCTCCTCCTCCTCCTCCTCCCTCCTCCCCTCCTCCTCCTCCTCCTCCTCCTCCTCCTCCTGCCCCTCCTCCTCCTTCTCCTCCTCCTCCTCGTCCTCCTCCTGCCCCTCCTCCTCCTCCTGCCCCTCCTCCTGCCCCTTCTCCTGAGGCCGCCAGGACTCAGAGCAGAAATAATTGAATCAGAAACAGCTGCACAAGCGTTTTGCATGTTTTTCTTCACCGGGCGTGTTTGCATTGTTTCGGGCGCCTGAGACGTTCACGGACCGAACCGGATCGGGACACGCAGCACAATGACAGAGTCACCAGTGTTCCTGTCGATTTTTTCTCAACCATGTTGGGGTACTGGGTCCTCGTTTTTCGCAGGCGATGTTTCTCCCCCTCCCCCTGACTCTTCGACGAGGAATGAAGCCGCTCAGAAATCTAGGCCTCCTAGATGGTGTCGGAGTAGATGGGGTCGGAGGATCGTGCCGCAACGCCGATCCATTGGCGATGCATCACCGATGCGGCTCGATGTGGGGCCCACTTTCCTCCTCGCCGACGTCGCCGATGCATCGCCGACGTTGCCGATGCATCGCCGATGCATCGCCGATGCATCGCCAATGCAGCGAGATCCTCCGACCCCATCTACTCGGACCCCTTCTAGGAGGCCTCTAGAAAAGGAGGAGAACATCCCTAGGGGGCTACTCGAACGCGCCCCTATCGAGGGTGGACGCCCGCCCATCGTATATCCCAGGGTTGGGCCCCAAAGTTTTGGTCCATTCGGCAGCCTTCCAAAGCCTGGGGCAGGGTCGACAGATCCCCTGTTGGTTTTGAAGGCACAGCGCCCCGCGTCCTCCCCGCTGACTCCTCCCCTCTTGTCACTCCTCCAACCTCTGTCTCTGCCATTTGCACGCCCTCATCGCCATCGTCATCACCACCACCATCACCATCATCCTCATCATCATCAATATCAGTATCAGTATCATCATCAGCAGCAGCAGCATCATCATCATCCTCACTATCATCATCATCATCATCATCATCATCATCATCATCAACATCAACAGCAGTAGCAACACCACTATCATCATCACCACCACAATCATCATCACCAGTACCATCGCTATCACCATCACAATTATCACCATCATCATCATCAGCAGCATCATCATCACCATCACCAATACCATCACCATCACCACTACCACTACCATTTCCAGTACCATCACCAGCACCATCACGATCACCATCACCAGCACCACCACCATCATCACCACCATCATCATCATCATCATCATCATCATCATCTGCATCATCACAATCATGATCACCACCATCATCATCGTCATCATCATCATCATCATCATCGCCGTCGCCGTCGCCATCGTGGTCGTCGTCGTTGTAGTCGGCGTCGTCGTCACCGCCACCAACATTACCATCGCCATCACCATCACCACCATCACCATCGCCATCACCATCACCATCACCATCACCATCATCGTCGCCATCACCATCACCATCATCACCACCACCTTCACCTTCAAACTTCACCATCACCATCACCATCACCATCACCATCACCATCACCATCACCATCACTGTTACGATCACCATCGTCATCAACACTAATTTTGGCACACCCCTCACAATGTTCGCGGCCCTACAGGAAGCTCCACCGATCGCCCCAGTGGCAGCGCCCGCATGAGTCGCCCCGCCCATTTTGCCACACCCCTCACGCTGTCGTGGCCCCATGGGGAGCTCCACCGTTGGCCCTAGTGGCAGCGCCCGCGTAAGTCTCCCCGTACTTTCTGGCACACCGCTCACACGTTTCGTGGCCCCATGGGGAGCTCCACCGAAGGCCCCAGTGGCAGCGCCCGCATGCATCCCCCCGCGCATTGTGGCGCACCCTCGCACGTTCCGTGGCCCCACAAGGAGCTCGACCGAAGGTTTCAGTGGCAGCGCCCGCATGCGTCCCCCCGCCTACTTTTGCCACACCCATCGCACGATCTTTGGCCTCACATGGAGCTCCACCGCAGGCCCCAGTGGCAGCGGCCGCTTACGTCCCCCCGCCTATTTTGGCACACCCATAAAGGGGGCTTCACCGAAGGCCCCTGTGGCAGCGCCCGCATGAATCCTCCCGCCCACGTTGGCACGCCCCTCACACGATACCTTGCCCCATAGGCCCCAGTGACATCACCCGCATGCGTCCCCCTGCCCTTCTTAACATCCCTCACACGATCCGTGGCCCAATGGCCAATGGGGAGCTCCACCGAAGGCATCAGTGGCAGCGCCCGCACGCGTCGCCCCGCCTTTTTCGGCACACCCCTGATGCGATTCGTGCCCCAGTTGCAGTGCCTGGATGCGCCCCCACCCGCGCATTTTGACCCCATAGCGAGCTCCACGTTATCGTCCCACCTGCCTCGCGGTACTAACACTTGCATATGTTTGGCTCCTTCGCCTAACTGATTCTACGATGTTGAACTTGCTTGTGACGTCGGATCTCATTGGAAGAAGGAGGAATGCGGTACACGACGAAGCCGGCGGCGGTGGCGGCGGCGATTGCGGCGGCGGCGGCGGTGCACCGCAGGTCTCGCTGACCTCGGCTCTCCTCGAGGGCGGCTGGGCAGTGATACCCGAGTGGTATGCGGCCCTGGACAGGATCTACGAGGTCACGGACATGGTGGGGGCGCACCGGGCTTCCACCTCCTCTCGTTGCGATTGGAGGGTTTCTCCGAAGGGTTTAGGCGACCCGTCGTCGTCCTCCTCCTCCATCTGCTCCTCCTCCTCCTCCTCCTCCTCCTCCTCCTCCTCCTCCTCCTCCTCCTCGGGTCGCCCACGGCCCAGGGGGAAACCGCGCAGCTGCGATCAGATCACGACACCACGGACAGGAGGGACGCGTTTTGGACTATCTGCGGCTTCCTGGGGAGGCTAGCTGGACGACCGGGACCGTCGGAAGCGGCTCGGGATGACAAGCTGGTCCTTGGAGAGGGGTCCAGCACTTTGTGGGTCTAGGTTTAAGTCGGGCGTGCCCCTCCACAGTCGGGGGACGATTGTTCTACTATGTTTGATCATTTTTGGGTATTGTTTGACTATTTTTATTTTGTTGTCCAAGATCAGGTTGTAGGGGGACATGCCCGACCAAAGTCTAGAACTTTGTGGGTGTAGGTTGTGCAAAAGTACAACGTCGGAGATCAGGGGCGGCGCTGGAGGCGCCGCCAGGAGGGTCATGCGTCGATCCAAGACATCTGCGAGGACCTCCGAATGTTTATGCTCATGCAGTTTTTGTCCACCTATGGGAAGGGCGCTCTCTCCAGTTGTTCCTCCCGTGGCGTGGTTGGACCCCATGCCCCGCGGAGATCCCTTCGGGCAACGGGAACCACGCGGATGTAGTCTGGCGCGCGAGGGACCTGCGTGAATTGGCGTTGGAGTTTCTGACAGCGAGATTCGAGCCAATGTTGAAGGGGTCATGCATCCATCGCCATAAAAAGGTCCACATCCACCCCTACCCGAGTCCCCGGGGCACGAACCCGCGATTGGAGCGGGTGGGACGCGCTCCGCTCCTGACGCCAGAACGCCGCGACGAGAAGAGGCGAGAGAGGTGCCAGGGAGCGGACGGTTCGTCGCCACAGCAGACTCTGGCACGACAGGCTGGTTTTAAGTCGGACATGTCCCTCCACAGGAGGAACATTCAAGAATAGTCGACAAATAGTCAGGGGACAATTGCTCGTTCTCGTTTGATTTTTGTTGGTAATGCTTTGGCTTCGTTTTATCGCTGAGGCCTTACGGTACGGCCGGAGCCGCCGACCTTGGAGGACGACCGTCATGGGGGAAGAGGACGACCCTGATGGAGGAGGTCGGAATGAGACGCTCTCAAGAGTTTTCGGGGGGTGTCCACAGAAGTCTACAGAAACCTTGTCAGACTAGGCCTCAAGTTGCAGGAGGTGCGGTGGCCATACTCGCCGCCGCCGCCACCGGCGCGGTAAATACGACGAGCAGGAAGAAGACGGAGGACAGTAGTAGTAGTAGTAGTAGTAGTAGTCGTAGTAGTAGTAGTAGTAGTAGTAGTAGTAGTAGTAGTAGTAGTAGTAGTAGTAGTAGTAGTAGTAGCAGGTAGTAATAGTAGTAGTAGTAGTAGTAGTAGTAGTAGTAGTAGTAGAAGTAGTAGTAGTAGTAGTAGTAGTAGTAGTAGTAGTAGTAGTAGTGGTAGTAGTAGTAGTAGTAGTAGTAGTAGTAGTAGTAGTAGTAGTAGTATTAGTAGTAGTAGTAATAATAGTAGTAGTAGTAGTAGTAGTAAATAGTAGTAGTAGTAGTAGTAGTAGTAGTAGTAGTAGTAGTAGTAGTAGTAGTAGTAGTAGTAGTAGTAGTAGTAGTAGTAGTAGTAGTAGTAGTAGTAGTAATATAGTAGTAGGAGTCGGAGTAGGAGTAGTAAGTAAGTAAGGAAAGTGTATAGTAGCAGTCGTAAGTATAGCAGTAGTAGTAGTAGTAGTAGTAGTGAGTAGTAAGTAGTAAGTAGTAAGTAGTAAGTAATAGTAGTAGTAAGTAGTAAGTAGTAGTAGTAGTAGTAGTAGTAGTAGTAGTAGTAGTAGTAGTAGTAGTAGTAGTAGTAGTAGTAGTAGTAGTGGTAGTGGTAGTGGTAGTCGTGGTAGTGTTAGTAGTGGTAGTAATGGTAGTAGTGGTAGTAGTGGTAGTAGTGGTAGTAGTGGTAGTAGTGGTAGTAGTGGTAGTAGTGGTAGTGGTAGTGGTAGTAGTAGTAGTAGTAGTAGTAGTAGTAGTAGTAGTAGTAGTAGTAGTAGTAGTAGTGGTATCAGTAGTAGTAGTCTAGTAGTAGTAGTGGTGGTGGTAGTAGTAGTAGTACTAGTAGTAGTAGTAGTAGTAGTCGTAGTCGTAGTCGTAGTAGTAGTAGTAGTAGTAGTAGTAGTAGTAGTAGTAGTAGTAGTAGTAGTAGTAGTAGTAGTAGTAGTAGTAGTAGTAGTAGTAGTAGAAGTATAGTAGTAGTAGTAGTAGTAGTAGTAGTAGTAGTAGTAGTCGTAGTCGTAGTCGTAGTCGTAAAGTAGTATAGTAAGTAGTAAGTAGTAGTAAGTAAAAATAGTATAGTAGTAAGTAGTTAAGTTAGTGATATCAAGTAGTAGGTAGAGAAAGTAGTAGTAGTAGTAGTAGTCGTAGTAGTAGTAGTAGTAGTAGTAGTAGTAGTAGTAGTAGTAGTAGTAGTAGTAGTACGACCAGTAGCAGTTCCAGTAGTGGTCGTAGTAGCGCTGTCGGGGTCTTCTGGGGGTCAGTTTGGGGGCATATTGGCAGCATCGTGGGGGCCTCGTGGGAGCCTCTTAGGAGCCTTTTGGAGTTTCCTGGGGGCCTCTTGGGGGCCTCTTGGGGGCCTCTTGGGGGCGTATTTGGGCCTCTTGGGGGCGTCTTGGGACCGAGGGCTCGAAATGTTCGTTGGGGTCCCCCGTCGAGGCGCTTTCTTGGAGCCGTTTTGGTGGCCTCTTCGGCCATCCTCGCGGCCTCTTGGGCTGTCTTGGGGCCCTCTTGGGTAGTTTTGGGGCTCTCTTGGAGGCCTCTTGTGCTGCCTCCCAGCGTCGGGAAGCCGAAAAGGCGAGAACACCAAAATCCTTCAAAAACTATACGAAAATCAATGAATTTGATCTTTTCGGGCTCTTTGGGAATCGTCTTGGAGGCTCCTGGGGCGACTTGGAGGCCTCTTGGGCCGTGTGGAGGCTACATTTGACGTCTTGAACCGATCGTTCGGCGATTCCGGGCCCTCTTGGACCATGTTGAGGGGCTCTTGGGCCACTCCTGGCTCGTCTGGAGGCTTGCGTTGGTCCCGGGACCCCCCGAGGGGTTGGTATTCAGACCGGGACCCCCCCCCCCCCCTCCCCCCTCCCCCCCCCTCCACCCCCCCCAGGACGCCCCCCCCCGTCGGGGAAGGAATCAAAGGGAAGGGGCTTCCCTTCGACTCAATTACGACGTTGCTCAATTTGAGGTAGGAGACGGCGACGGTTTGAGGTTGGAGACAGCGACGGCCGTAATAGGCGACGGCGACGACAACGGGGAGGGGAGCAGCGATGGGGGACCACAACCGTGGCGAACAGCGGGAGCAGCGAGGGAGGCAACAACCACGACGAACAGCCCATTCCACACGCCGAAAGTTTGATTTGTTTGATAATGCTTTGACTTCGTTTTATTTTTCTTCCAAGATCCGCCTGTGGGGTGCCTCTTGGGTGCCTCCTGGAGACCTCGTGGGGGCTTCTTGGGGCGGAAGGCTCGGATTCTTAGGGGGGATGCTGCGGTCGGTGTTTCGGGGTGATGCGCCGGTTGCTGCCCGATTTGGGGCCCCAGAAGGGGCCCGAGAGCCCTCGAGCGAGTGTTCCCCGCCGTCGCGTTTGCGAGCAGCGGCGTCGTGAGGATGCAGGCCCGCGCGCGTGGCATCCCAGCAGTGGCACCCGGCAGTGGTCTCGGGTATCCACAGCCAGCAGCTCTTGGCTTGGCATCGCTTCGACGTGTGCCTTCTATTCTCGGCGAGCACCAGCGAGCGGCACCCTGGAGCATTTGGCGGAGAAGTGCACCCGCAAAGCCGATTCGTGCACGGGCTGGACGTTCCATCGATGGCAAGTGGTGCATACATTGTGACTTTGCGCGGGCTGCTGGGTGAAGGTCCTGGTCGGGGGGGGCCCAGGGACGCGCTGCGTTGGAGCGCTCCTGCTCCCAGCTTGGGACGCCGCAGCCCCAGGTGCAGTCTCGCTCCCTCGATGCCACAAGGAAGAAATCGTGCGTGGCACCTGGTCCAGTTTCGCAGGCACGCGGGCGCCGACCCGGAGACCCGCTGCCGCAAGGGAACAGGGAAGAGGACCAGTTTGGGAAGCCGCCAGCCCCCCCCAGGATGGGGGAGGGGGGTACAGCCACGAAGCCGAAATATGGAATAGTTCTGATCCGGAAGGGGCTCTTTGTTTCCTTACGTCCTTCCGTGGTTGTTCCTCTGGCCCTTCTCGTGCACCCAGTCTCTTTTGAAGCCACAGAGGGGCTTCGTTCCTTCTTCAGCGTTCCTGATTTCAGCAGCCCGACTGTACCACTTCCCCCCCCTGCAGGAAGCTGGAGCCAGAAGGGGTCAATAGCCTCGACGTGGTCGGAAGGGGGGGCAGGCTCTTGATTCGTAGGCAGCAGTGCGAAGACAAAACGCATGGGGCCCAATACACATAAGCCGCGTCAAAGCGTGTGGAGGTTGATTATGTAATGTGTAATGCAGTTGCTTGGGCCGCAGCTACCCGTATGATGGCTGACCTCTCGTCGTGTCAGCGTCTCTGTTTCTGCTTATCGGTCGTCACATATTCGCGGGCAAGCGGGCAACATCAACGTAGAAGGGATACTGAATGCGCCCTTCCAGTTGTCGAGCTCCTTGTGCGACCGGGCCACATAGCTCAGCCGCGTGACCAGGCTGTGCGTGTTGGCAACCACACAGTGCCCACCAGTATGATCTCCCCCCCAATCCCCCATCTGCTCTCCTCGCTGACCCCCGCGAAGTTGGAGGGGGAGCGGGGTGGAGGAGGAGGACCGTGCTAGTCAGGGCAAGGGGAAGCATCGCGGCAGACATGTGCTGGTCGGACCGGGGGCGGCGGGGGGGCCTGCCAGGTGGGCAGACATGCCGTGGAGGAGCCCCTGGTGCCCAAGAGCGGAGCCGCCGCCGGCCAAGGAGCGGCTCGCTCGCGAACTGTTGCAAGCGATGTGCACGAAGTCCCTGCCAGCCGGCTGCCAGAATCTCTCCGCTGGTCCCCCGTCTCGCCAGATGTTCGCCCAGATCTCGAGCCGACGTCCCCACGCATCCTTCGGAGCTCACCAAGCACGGCAGGCAGGGGCAGACGGGCCAGGCCGTGTCGGGGAGACGTGAGAGTAAGTCGGGCGCGTCCACCCTACAGGAGGAGTATCCACAGACAGTCCAGAAACGAAGCTGGGGACGATTGTTCCACCATGTTTGAGCATTCGGGGGCACTCTGGGGGTATTTTGAATCTTTCGTCCAAAACTCGCCTGCAGGGGGACCTGCCCGACCTCAACGTAAGACTCGAGTACGCTGGAACTCCGGCTTGCCAACGCCTTTTGACGAGCGTGTCCTGGAGTCTGACGGCCCAACTTTCGTGGAATGTCTGCAGCGGGGGGTCGCGTCAGATTTCTGATTGGGCCTCGTCATGCTCACGATGGCCCCGTCGAGCCAACCCGAGTCCCCCGAACCCGGGCCGCACGTCTCCCAGGTTGTGGGTCGTCGAGCCGATGTCGGCGTTTGTGTTGTTGAGCGGTAAGTGGGCTCTCACAGCGGCTGTGGCCAGCGGAGGGGCACGGGGGGGGGCAGTCGAGCGCACGGCAGTCCAGCCTGAGGGGCAGGCACGGCATGGCGAGAGGCATGTGCCGAGAGTGGCGTCACGGGATGATGATGGTGATGATGATGATGATGATGATGATGATGATGATGATGATGATGATGATTATGATGATGATGACGGTGATGATGATGGCTCTTTTGGGTTTGTCGAGGGCGTTTGGGTATAGGCCTCCTAGATGGTGTCCGAGAAGATGGGGTGGGAGGATCGCGCTGCATCGCCGATGCATCGGCGATGCATCGGCGATACGGCTCGATGTGGAGTCCGATTTTCTCCACACTGCCGATGCATCGGCGATGTAGCGCCGATGTATCGGCGATGCGGCGCGATCCTCAGACCCCATGTACTGGGACTCATCGAGGAGGCCTCTATTGGGGAGTCTTGTCAAGGCCTTTGACTTATCGCTGGAGCGCCCTCACGACGCAGGTGCGTGCACCCACAATTCCCGAATGTTGCGCCAGCAGGCTAAGAGCTCAAGTCTGCAAGGGAGATATCCTTTCTCACCAGAGGGTTTGTGGTTACACAGTTCGGGGGTCGGCCGCATCTTTCATATGCCGGAAACCCGTCCCTGGGGGCCCCTGGGCACAAGAGCTTGCTTTTCGTTAGATTCCGGCATGTTGATTTTCACGGACAGGGGGGGGCCTGAACCTGAAGCAAGCCGCGCACGACTTGCACATGCGGGAATCACGCAAGTCGAAAGGCATTTGCACGTTACAGAGGAAACCCATGCCAATAATCATTGGTCATAAACATACCCTTACCAGGGGTCGGCCTGGGTGAATAGGGCTGTCCGCTGGATTGTGCGCTTGCCACTGCGCCCGATCAGTCTGCCGCGTGCGCGCTGTTTCAGCATCCGCGCGTCAGGGCGCAACGACACGCTGAACGGCTGGTTGTTCCATTGCAGCGACGTGCCCTGCTTTGCGTCAGGGATGTCTGGGGGCATCGGGCGTGTCCGCGGGGTTTAAAACAAAGTTGGAGTGGTGTTGCCTGTTCCACTTGGGGAGAGGCACCACCACTCCGTTGCGTTTGGAGCTACCCGCAGGAGCGTCGTTGCAGTCTCGCGCTCCCCCGGGGGCCGCTGCGGCCGCGTTCGAGAGCACTGCCCTGGGCCGCGCGCGCGCCCGAGAGCGATTTCGACCAAACGTCACCTCGACTAGGTACGGGTACATGTCCGGGGGCACCGTCAACGCGCGTCGGCGACTGTGCCCCCCGACACGTACCCGGACCTAGCTGGAGTGACGCCGCGCGGGTTTCCCAGGGAACAGCCCCAGGCGACCGCGCCTGGCGTTCGGGGCCCCAGGCTTTAGGGGCGAGCGCGGGATTGCAGCGGCGTCCGCCCAGGACACCCAGGACGCATTTTGCGCGTCGAGCCCCAAGCGCTTGATTATGCGCCTTCGTGGGCGCACCTCCGAACGAGCTACTCTAGCCCGAGAGCGACCAAATGCGTGGTCGGTCACTCTGCCAATTGGGACGCGCGCGCTTTCGGCGCCAGCGGATGCCCGGAGAAGACAGCGTCCTGTAATGTCCCCCATGGGCCGTCGCATTTGCACTTGTGCAACCGCCGTCGGCTGCGGCGCGTCGCCCCCCCGCCCCTTGCCACCCCGCCTGGGTAAGGGTACGGGTGCCGTACCCCGGGTACCTTTTGCGCTCGAGAAAGAAACACCCCGCTTGCCTCCAGAGTGCATTGGTTTTCTTGGGCTTCGATGGTTTCGCGATGGAGAGCGTGAAGTTCCTACACCAAAAGCCAGCGGACGCCCTGGGGTTCCAGGGTTGGGTTTCCTGTGGAAGGTCTCTTATGGTCGAGCTCCTACCGTAGTATTCGTCGGAGGAGGGGCGAGAGGGGGGGGGGCGCACGCCATTCAAATGAGCCTGTCCAAACAAGAAAAATGAAACAGGTTCTAAGGGGGACACCACACACTTGCACTGCCCCCAGCCGCACACCCTTCGGGCCCTCGACCCGGGTGCCTCTCCGCGGAGAGCCTTTCTCGAGTTCCCCCTGCCCCCCTCCCCGGAAGTTCCCGGGTAGTCATCTAGAGTCGGGCCTGTCCGTCCACAGGAGGAATATTCAAAAATAGTCTAACAAATTGGCCAGGGGACGATTTCTCTACCGTTTTTGATCATTGAGCATTGTTTGATATTTTGGCCGGTCCAAACTCCGACTGTAGGGGGACATGCCCGACGTAATATGTAGTGATATCAAGACTGGCCACCACGTGGCTTCAATGGACAGGCCGCGAGGACCCGAAGACGCCCCAAGGAGGCGGGTCCAAGTGGAGCCCAGGAGTGGCCGAAGATGCAAACATCGTCTTCTATTCCTTGAAGGATACGCTCGAGGCCTCCTGTATGGGGTCCGAATGGATGGAGTCGGAGGATTGCGCCGCATCGCCGATGCGTCGACGATGCGGCTCGATGTAGAGCCTGTGTTTCCCTTCGCCGTCGTCGCCGATGCATCGCCGTCGGCGATGCATTGGCGATGCGGCGCGATCCTCCGACCCCATTTACTCGGACCCCATCCAGGAGGCCTCTATGTGCACAGCATTCACGACGGCACCAGAAGCTCCAAGGAGAGCCCCAGAACGGCCCAAGAAGTTAGGGCGCCGAGACGGCCCAGGAGGCCCTTAAGACGGCCGAAGAGGCACCCAACCCAGGACCGCCCAAGATTGTCTTCAGAGAGCCCAAACAGAGGCCCCGGATGGAGAATTCGAGCCCACATTTCAAGGCCTCTTCCCCAAGGCGATCCCGAAGATCGCCAGCAGGCCCTCCAAGGACCCCCCTGAAAGGATCGAAGAGGGCCCCAAGACGCTGCAAGACGGTTCCAAGAGGACATTCACGAGGGCCCGAAGAGGCAAACACCGCCCAAATTCTTTCTAGGAAAGTGTGCATCTCGAGTGCGTTCGCTGCTTGCATGCGCGCAGCGTCCAAGGCGGCCTCCACCGAAGGCCTCGGTGGCATGATCCGCGTGGCGGCGCAGCTCCTTTTGGGCGCACCCCTCGCACGCCTCGCGGCCCCCGAGGGAGCTCAGCCGAAGGCCTCAGCGGCAGGGTCCACGTGCCAGGCGCCGCCCCCTTCTTGGCGTGCGCTCACACGCTTCGTGGCCCCATGGGAAGCTCCACACCGAAAGCGGTGCCACGACGCGATCTTCACAGTTGCATTCGGTTGGGTCTTTGCCCCGGGTAGTTTTGTTGTTGTTATTGTTGTTGTGATTGTTGTGATTGTTGTTGTTGTTGTTGTTGTTGTTGGTGGTGGTGGTGGTGTTGTTGTTGTTGTTGTTGTTGTTGTTGAACATTATTTCTTCTTAAGAATAATTATTGTTGGGACCCCTGGTGCGCGACCCCCCTCCAAAACCTAGGCCGCAGCTACATTTTCATCATTTTTTCGCGAAAGCTTCAGAAAAGTGGATTAGTACCGGATCCGGTTGTTTTGTTGTACTCCGTTTTCCCTTGCAAAAAACACTATAAAATGAAAATTCTTGTTCTTACTTGATCAAATTGCAAGAATCCCTTGCAAAAAATAAGGTAAAGTGGACATTCGTGCGCGCAAGACGAAATCCTTCCAAAACCTTAGGTTTCGTAACGATTTTAACATAAAAACATCAAAAACCCAATGGTTTTTTAAAGAAAAAATTGTCAAAATGTCCTTCCGCGCGCGCTGTCCGAATCCCACAAAACCAATGGTTTTTCAACATTTATGTTACATGAGCTCGCGCGAGCTACTTTTTCTTGTTCTAACATAATCAAATTTCAATAATCCCTTGCAAAAAATAAGGTAAAGTGGACATTCGCGCGCGCAAGACGAAATCCTTCCAGAACCTTAGGTTTCGTAACGATTTCAACATAAAAACATCAAAAACCCAATGGTTTTTCAAAAAAAATGTCCAAATTTCATCCCGCGCGCGCTGTCCGACTCCCACAAAACCAATGGTTTTTCAACATTTATGTTACATGAGCTCGCGCGAGCTACTTTTTCTTGTTCTAACATAATCAATATTCCCTTGCAAAAAAAAAGTAAAGTGGACATTCGCGCGCGCAAGACCAACAAAAAACACGACGATCTCAGGAACTTGCCCCAAAAATGTGACCAACTCCGCTCTCTCTGTCTCTCTCTCTGTCTGCTCTCTGTCTCTCTCTCTGTCTGTCTGTGTCATGTATTGTATGTCACAATTGCAGGATGCTGGGCACACGCGCGCCCCGAATAAGTGACCAAGTTCTGTGGGTGTGTACCCCACGCCAGTGTAGTAGCCACGGTCGTCCGCACGCCACGAAGTGAAGTGTCCCAACGTCATAGGGCGGGAAGCTGGGTTTGGGTGGTCGCGAAGAGTCGTTTGGATATTTGGTAGAGCTTGAACTGCCCCCCCACGAAGTGGGGGTATTGTCTCGCGTCGCATGAAAACCCTGGCACTGGTGAGAACACTGAGCGTTCGGGTAAAATGATTGTTGTTGTTGTTGTTGTTGTTGTTGTTGTTGTTGTTGTTGTTGTTGTTGTTGTGCGTATTTTGTTTTTTTTGGGGGGGGGGGCGTTTTCGGCCTCCAGGTGCCGCTTTCGGGCATCCGGAAGTGGAAAGCTATTCCAGCGTGGACAAGGACACCAGATGGACCCTGGGAGGGGTCCGGGGAACCGATTTTGAGTCGACTTGGCCTCCTCCATCCTTTCTGACCGACTTTCCTGGTTCCCAGCCAGCTCAGACCTCCCGGCGGCCTTCAAGAAGTCGTGGTGCATTCGCTCGATACAGCTTCTGGAAGCGATCAGGCTGCTATGTTCGGTTGCACGTTCGACCACGCCATCACCGCCCTCGACCCCCCCTCCGCCCCACCACACTTGAGCGACGCATGAAGACAGGGTCGTCTTCGCCGACATTCGTGCACAAGCTGCCCGCGTAAGGTCGCGCGTAGGCGCCCTCGTCTTCAGTGTGGCGTGCCGCACTGGTGGCCCGCGTTTGGCCGCGGCGTAAGGTCGCTGTGCCATCTCGCGCAAGACCCGTGTTTGATCGGAACCCACTTGTCGCCTCCACCTTCTCCTCGGGTAGCATATCATGGGAGCCTGGTCTACCCTCTGAATCCCGCCTTCACTGTCGGCTAGCGACGATGAGCGTCTGGGTGGGGGTAGAAGAGATCGAGCCGATCTGGCGTCGGTTTGCGTCGATTGGCGTCGACTTAGCGTCGACGAGCGTCGACTTAGCGTCGATGAGCGTCGACATAGCGTCGCCGAGCATCGATTCGCAAGAGTCAGCAAGATGGTGTGGGAGACTCATGAGTTGCCACCGAACATTTGGTCTCAGCCATGCTCGTGCCGTGCAACGAGCCCCACGGGAGGTGTTTGGCCGTTTTCGGCCTGCAGGAGCCTTCGCAGGGCCCCTGGACCGTGAAAGAACGGCTCGCGATGAACAGCTGGCCCTGGGGAAAGGGCCCAGACTTCCGGGGACCGCGCATTCGGAAGTTCAGAGCATCGCGTGTCCGGGTTAGGATGCAGTTCCTGGGCTGGTCTATCCGAGGTAGACAACCAACCGGATCCAGTCTGACATGGTTTGCTCCCACTGAATATGGTGTGATCCTGGGCTCAAGCTGGCCTTATCTGGCTTACGGGCCAGACTTTCGGGCCCCCTGATCGGACTCGAGCGCCCGTGCGACGTTCTTGCAGAGACCTCCCATTAGTTGCGTCCCAACACTCGCCACTCGTCCACAGGAAGCCGGTGCGCCAGCGCCAGCCGCGTCTCCAGCCCAAGCCACAGCCGCAGCAGCATCACGCCGCGCCTGGGCGCCCGCTGCACCGTGTCCACCACCGCCGCGTCTCAGGAGGCCTGGGCCGTGCAGACCTCGCTGAATTTTTGGCCTCATTCGAGGGCGGGGGAGGAGGAGGAGGAGGAGGAGGAGGAGGAGGAGGAGGAGGAGGAGGA
>CAUYUJ010012484.1:0-16169 GCA_963575745.1 Prorocentrum cordatum | reverse complement strand
CTCAAGAGCCCAAAAGTTACGACAGTTGCACGTTTCGGATGACCCGCTCGGATTCGAACATGAAGCGCGGGCCCCATAGGGAGGGGGCTCCCGCCTGAGACTTCCTCACACTTCACTCACAGACGATGCTCCCGCTCGAGATTTCCTCCATATTCAGGATATCACGAGCCAAAAGTGACGAGTTGCACGTTCTCGATGGACCCGCTCGGATACGAATATGAAGTGCGGGCCCAATAGGGAGGGGGCTCCCGCCTGAGACTTCTTCGCAATTCACTCACAGACGAGGCTCCCGCTCGAGACTTCCTCCATATGCAGGTCTCAAGAGCCCAAAAGTGACGACAGTTGCACGTTTCGGATGACCCGCTCAGATTCGAACATGAAGCGCGGGTTTCCTAGGGAGGGGGTTCCCGCCTGAGACTTCCTCACAATTCACTCACAGACGAGGCTCCCGCTCGAGACTTCCTCCATATGCAGGTCTCAAGAGCCCAAAAGTGACGACAGTTGCACGTTTCGGATGACCCGCTCGGATTTGAACATGAAGCGCGGGCCCCATAGGGAAGGGGCTCCCGCCTGAGACTCCCTCACAATTCACTCACAGACGAGGCTCCCGCTCGAGACTTCCTCCATATTCAGGTCTCAAGAGCCCAAAAGTGACGACAGTTGCACGTTGCGGAAGACCCGCTCGGATTCGAACATGAAGTGCGGGCCCCATAGGGAGGGGGCTCCCGCCTGAGACTTCCTCACAATTCACTCACAGACGAGGTTCCCGCCTGATACTTCTTCCATATTCAGGCCTCAAGTCAGCGAGTAGTGATGACGATGATGATGATGATCGTTCGATGCCGATGATGGTGAGTGATCGTGCGATGGTGATGGTGATGCTGATGGTGATGATGATGATGATGAGTGGGGAGTGATGGTGATGGTTATGATGATGCGGAGGAGGAAGCAAAGAAGAGCAGAGGAGAGGGGGGAGGAGGAGGAGGAGGAGATCCTGCGCGGAGGGTGTGCAGAGAAAACAAGAACCCCACTTAGGATGTGGGAAACAAAAAGTGACATAAACAGAAAAACTCTGAGGTCCGCGCGAATTTCTCGGATCGGCGCTGGAACCCCCCTCCCTGGCGCGCGGAGCGCGCCAGGGGCGGCGCCGGAGGCGCCGCCGGGGGGGGCCCAGCGCCGATCCGAGAAATCCGCGCGGACCTCTGAGTTTTTATGTTTATATCACTTTTTGTTCCCCTATTCCAATTCTTTCTTTGATTTTGGGGGTGCCAAGATCCTTTCACTTCTAATTGTTCTATCCTGGGCCTTTTCCTGACCACTAGGGGGCCAGGAGCAATTAGAAGCGAGCACAACTAGGAATGAGCACGATTAGAAATGAACGACGTGTACGTCCTGGGATGGGGTACGTCCTTATCTTCGGCGGCCCGCAGTGTATCGGGGCTCCCGAGTCGCCGGGGGTCGATGCAAACCGGGGGCAGTCATGGCGCTGGATCTTGCAGGCTCCTTCCTGCAGGGCCAGTGGCGCATTGACCCGGGCTTGGGTGCAGGATCCTGCAGGATCTCGCAGGATCTTGCGAGGTCTGATTGACCCGGGTCTGGATTGACCTGGGTCAGTAGATTCTTGGTTATGACAAGAGCATGACGTCGGAGTTCTGGGAAATTTGGTGCGCGAGGAATGCTCCTATGTATCGCGCTTAGGCTCTCCACCCTTGGAGTGCTCTTCGCGCTGGGTATATCTCCGATGATGCATTGGGCCCTCGGGTGGAGTGACTCACGTTCGTGGCCCGCGCCTGCTGTGGCCTGTTTTTCGACTTCAGCTCTTCCCTGAGATGCTGCTGGCATCGCAATTTGTTCACAGCGTGCGAGTCTGCTTTGCTTCGGGCCCCAGGGCCCTCATGGACCGACCTGGTTCGGATGTGCGGCAGAGACATGGGGTCCAGGGCTCCAGTGGATTTTTGTGACGGTGTTGCAGTTTGTTGGTGAGGTCGGATCTCAAGTTTCGGCCAAGCTGACCAGCAGAGCCGGCGCCGTCGTCCGCTGGTGTCCCTGTTACCGCGGGCCTGCGGGAGAGCCCCACCCCCCTGCGGCCCCCGGCGCCGCGCTTGCGAGGCAACGCCAGCGTCTTCCCCCGCGCGCCGTCAGCGCTTCCTCCTCCTCCTCCTGCCTCCTCCTCCTCCTCCTCCTGCCTCCTCCTCCTCCTCCTCCTCCTCCTCCTCCTCCTCCATTCCTTCTCCTCGTAAACAACTCCTCCCTGACGCGCACCGAGAGGGCAGTTTTAGAGCGGGCCGGGCGTTTCGCCTGAGACTTCCTCACCACTGATGACACTGAAGCTTAAAAATGGCAACAGCTTCACAGATGGAGGGCGGGTCGCTTTCCTAATGTGGCTCTCGCTTTAGCGCCGCGTGCATTCGTTAAACAGAAATCGCAATCGTTTCACGGATTGAGGGCGGCCCGTTTTCAAAATGTGGATCTCGCCTTAGCGCTGCGCATATTCGTTTAAACAAAGGTCACAAGAGCTTCACGGATTGAGGGCGACCCGTTTGCAAAATGTTGTTCTCGCCTTAGCGCCGCGCACATTCGTTCAAGCAGAATTCTTGACGTTTCGCGTATCCCCACTTGCGTTGCTTCCTGGTACACGCCCCGTCACTCTCGATTGACCGCGTGTCTCTCTCCAGGTCGGGTGCAGGTGTACCCCTGCACTGCGTCACATCATGTCGTTGATCTCTCGCGTGCAGACGCATCCCTCCGCAGTTGTTCTGAGGTTGACCCGGGTTGTCTATGACTTCAGGCGTACCCTGTCAGCCGCCGGATGCGTTTTCTGAAGCTGCGACGGTTCGCTGGCGCTGTCAGAAATTCCTCTCCCTGCTGGACGACGTCAGCTCTACGCCTTCGGTCCGCTCATACCCGACAGACACCCTGGGCTCTCTGACACCTCTCTTGCACGGAGACTGATTCCCACTACCATGCGATTGTCGGACCGACACGATCCATGACTGGGGATGGCGGCGCGCCACTTTGGCTGCGTCCGCCCTGCTTCCTGGGTAGCTGACCCCTCAGACTCCCTGGGCTGCAGTTTGCACCGCCGCCTGATCCGCGGCCCCCGCGCGCGCCCGGGTAATTCGTCACGGCCGCAGCCCGACCGTGACCCGCCGCCGCCGGCGCTTCCGCCTGCGGCTAAAAAAAAAATATCCCCACTTGCCCATCCATAATTGATTGCCAGTTTTCTTGAGGCCTCTTGGAGGCTATTTTGAGCCATGCTCGGCTAGAAGATGTTGGAGGCTATCTTGAGCCATGCTCTACTATCGTGGGCCATCTTGAGGCTGACTTGAGGCCTCTTGGAGGGTTGTCGGAGGCTATCTTGAGCCATGCTTGGCTAGCTTAGGCCATTTGAAGGCCATCTTGGGCTATCTGGGGCTCTCTTGGGGCCATCTTGGGCCAATAAGGGCGGGGTGGAGGGTCTTTGGGAGAGGCTGGGAGGCCTCTAGGGGCCATCTTGGGCCCCATGTCTCCAAAAGAGGGGGGTAAAAAAAATTCCCCCCCCTCCCCCCCCCCCCCCCCCCCCCCCCCCCCCCCCCCCCCCCCCCCCCCCCCCCCCCCCTCTCGGAGGCTCAAAAATGGCGTCTTGGGGCTCTCTTGGGCCGCTCTTGGGCGCATCTTGGGCGATCTTGGGGCCGTCTTGGGCCTTCTTGGGCCCCTCTTGGAGCTCTCTTGGGCCATCTTGGGGCCATCTTGAGGTCCCAGACGCCCATCGGAAGCGAAAAGGCGAGAATGCCAAAAACATTGATTTTCGCTGGGCTTTTGAAGGGTTTTGGCATGTTGGAGGGCGCCGTGGAGGGCTCGAAGGGCACTTGGATCCGTCTTGGGGCTGTCTTGGGGCCTCTTGGAGGTATGTCGGAGGCTATCTAGACCCATCTTGGAGTACTTTGGGCCATCTTGGAGGCCATCTTGCGACTTGGAGCGCCTCTTGGAGCCATCCTGGGCCATCTTGGACGCTGCGGCGCCTCCGTCCCCCCCCCCTCCAGGTCCAGGGGAGGGGGCAGAGGGAGGGGTAAACCCCTCCCCCGAGCAGGGGAAGGAGGGGGAAGAGAGAAAAACAAACTCGCTATACCACCGTAGCCCTAAAGGGCTGGTGGGATTCGAACACTGTGTCGTTTGCGAACCCGGCATCAATGCCAGCAGCAACGCCCGCGCCAACGCCCGCACTAACGCCTGCACCGACGCCAGCAACACCCCCCACGCCAGCGACCAACACTGCATCTGCAGCTGGAGATCCCCACTTGCGAAACGTTCTTGGTCGGCGGTTCGATATGATGAAGCCTGGTCAGCACGTTCTGATAAACATCCCTCGCGGGGAGCACCCTGAAAAAGCCTTGCTTCGTGTTCAGGCCGATGCGCGACAATTGGGTGGAGGCTGCGCAGACATGTACTTCCAAGAGTTGAATATTACAGGGTCTTGGGCAATCACAAAACAAGCTGGGGGATACCGTTACACCGCATCGCAACATGTCACCGAGGTTCAGGCCTGGCTGGCTTTGGGAAAAGTCGAAGTCAAAGTCGTTCATGGGCGCGGAGCGGCAAACCTCCCGCATCTGAACTTCTACGTCAAGAATCTCGGGCGAGCAGGATTTCCTGTCGGAGGCCTGCTCGGAGAAGACGACCACTCCGACGCAGGCGCGATTCCAGAAGCGTGCCATCGCAGAACGAGCCTCGGCTTGAAATCTTTCGCAGTTGCAATGTAATGGCGGAGACAGGCGCGTGACCACGGCACGATGTTCGCAACCTCAGTGGTGGACATGATGTGGACACTCTCTTGAGTAGGCTCGCGTGCATTTCTTGAGTCCAGCCAGGGGGTCTTCGTCGGGCGCAGACCGCGGGCTCCCTGGCTGCTGCGTCATCATGATGGCGACGGTGGTGGTGCTGGTGATGATGAGGGGGGTGTGGAGTTGGAGAGACGGAGAGTGGGCCGACGGTTCAGCAACGCCCCAGGGGGGTGCCCCTCGGAGAGGACCTCTCGCCCCCACAGCTCGGCTTCACGGCGACCGCACCGTGGGCCAGCGACCGGGCCCTCCCATAGAGAGAGAAGCTCGCCGTCTCTTCGCCGAGCCCGGGCAGGTCGTCCTGCAGCTCTTTTCCTTGCAGGCGCGTGCCGAGGCCTCTGCAGCCTCCTCTTCGCTTGAGCTGAACGCCCGGAGGCAGTCAGCCAGGCACAGCCCGTGCCTCGGAGGGCCTGGTGGAGCTTGGAACTTTTGTCTCGTCGCCAGTGCAGACCTTTTGTAAACGCCGAATCAGCTGCGCGCCGCCTTTCGCTAACAAAAATATCCTGGCGAAGGACCCAACCATATGCAGCTGTGAGTACCGCGTTGTGTGGGTACCACTCTCGATGGAAACCCCTGTGGGGCCACGATCCTCGTGAAGGGTGTGCCGAACTTTGCGGGGGGACGCATGCAAACCCTGCCGCTGAAGCCTTCGGTGGAGCTTCTGCGGGGCCACGATCCTCGTCAGGGCCTCAGGGGTGTGCCGAGTTGGGCGGGGGGACGCATGTAAACCCTGCCGCTGGGGCCTTCGGTGGAGCTCCCCATGGGGCCGCGATCCTCGTGGGGTGTGTGCCGAAATGGGCGGGGGGACGCATGTAAACCCTGCCGCTGGGGCCTTCGGTGGAGATGCGATCCGAGTGAGGAGTGTGCCAAAATGGGCGGGGGGACGCATGCAAAGCTGCCGCCGGGGCCTTCGGTGGAGCTTCCTATGGGGCCACGATCCTCGTGAGGGGTGTGCCGAAATGAGCGGGGGGACGCGTGCGAACCCTGCCGCTGGGGCCTTCGGTGAAGCTCCCCATGGGGCCGCGATCCTTGTGATGGGTGCGCCGAAATGGGCGGGGGGACGCATGCGAACCCTGCCGCTGGGGCCTTCGGTGGAGCTCCCCATGGGGCCACGATCCTCGTGAGGGGTGCGCCGAAATGGGCGGGGGGCCGCATGCAAACCCTGCCGCTGGGGCCTTCGGCGGATCTCCCTGCGGGGCCACAATCCTCGTGAGAGGTGTGCCGAAATGAGCGGCGGGACGCATGCGAACCCTGCCACTGGGGCGTTCTGTGGAGCTTCCCATGGGGCCACGGTCCTCGCGAGGGGTGTGCCGAAATTGGCGGGGGGACGCATGCAAACTCTGCCGCTAAGGCCTTCGGTGCAACTCCCTACGGGGCCACGGTCCTCGCGAGGGGTGTGCCGAAATGAGCAAGGGGACGCATGCGAACCCTGCCGCTGGGGCTTCGGTGGAGCTCCCTATGTGGGCACAATCCTCGTGAGGTTTGTGTCGAAATCGGCGGGGGGGGCGCATGTGAACCCTGCCGCCGGGGCCTTCGGTGGAGCTCCCTATGGGGCCACGATCCTCGTGAGGGGTGCGCCGAAATGGGCGGGGGGCGCATGCGAACCCTGCCACTGGGGTTTTCGGCGGAGCTCCCTATGGGGCCACGAACTGTGTGAGGGGTGTGCCGAAATGGGCGGGGGGGCGCATGCAAACCCTGCCGCTGGGGCCTTCGGTGGAGCTCCCTGCGGGGCCACGAACCGTGTGATGGGTGTGCCGAAATGGGCGGGGGGACGCTTGCGAACCCTGCCACTGGGGCCTTCGGTGGAGCTCCCTATGGGGCCACGAAGCGCGTGAACAGTGTGCCGAAATCGGCGGGGGGGCGCATGCTGCTTCCCAAGGTCAGAGGAGGGAGGGATGGAGGGGGGAATGGGGAGCAGGATCAGGGGCAATGGTAATGTCAGCTTGTGATTCACAAATGGCTACCCCCCCCGCGGGGCTGATGAATAGACCCCGCGGGGCGCGGAACATTTTTCAATTCTTGACGCTTCGCGTATCCCCTCGCTTGAGGTCTCGTCCAACCTCCACGCAGGGTTCGCTAATCTCCCAGAGGCTGCGCAGACGGTGGACATCGTCCGGGCGCTCCTGCCGGCTATGGAAACGGGGACCACAGTCCTCGTGGTGGTTGGCTATCAACTGCAGTGCGCTGTGCTCGAGAACGGCTGGCCCCAATCAGGACGCAACATCAGCGGCACCCTGGGTCAGTCCAAGTCCAGGGAGAAAGGGGGCGGCAAAGGCGAGGCATTCAGAGCAAACGACTACACCTCTCTTCCCCCCGAGCGAGTCGTCGAGCACAAAGGCCACGAGAGTGTGTTCGAGCAATGGAGTTCCCCCCTCAATGGAATCGACCTTCGTTTTCAAGGGCTACGTCAGGTCGCGGAGGAGTACCTCGCCAACGGCAGACTCACCATTTCCACCATTGACTCGAGCCAAGGGGGGGAGGCTGACGTTGTGATCTACCTTACCACACGCTCCAACTCTTGGCGCGACTGGGGCTTCATGGACAACCGCAACAGGATGAACGTCGCCATCACGCGGGCCACCTCCAACGTGGTCATAATCGGGGACGGAAGGATGTTCAGCACCGCCACTGGAGCGCACTTCAGGGAACTCTCCGAATATGGGAGGATGGCCAAGCTATGGGTACCCTTCCAGGGGGACAACCTGGGCAGCAGAGCCACGTTACACACTGATCAGGAGTTTGACCCCATCCCAGACCTCGAGTCTTGGATTCCCGCTGCTCCAACACACACGCACAGGGGGCGACAGCGTAAAGGGCCTGGACGACGCCATCAAGAAGGCCAAGGCCAAAAGGGAGAGCTCCGTCGCAGACCGCATCGCGGCACCACTCGATCCTCAGTTCTCTTGGGACAAGTTGGGTGCTGCTCTCTCGGATAGCATAAAGAAGTTGTTGGACGACCCTATGATGGCCATTCTTCTTTACACGGCGTCCGGTCTGCTGCACCCCCACCAGTGGCAAATGGGCCCCCCCCCCCGGCAGCCCAGACAGGAAAGCCTGGAGTCACCTTGGCTACTGCTTGGACGTGGATGTCGGGATTGACGCCAGCAACCTAGTGCACAACCTGCCGTGGGCAGCCCTGGTTTGGTTTCTTGGTCTGGGCACGCCGTGGTACGACGAGCAGCTGGGCGTCGCATGCGAATCGCTCCCGCCGCTGCCCCACAAGGTCGGGTGCAACCGCCGCCCCAAGGCCTCCAGCCGCTGCACTCCCAAGGGCACGCTCCCACAGTTTCCTGCAGCCTGGAGCAGCTCCACTTGCCGATGCAGACGCCACAGGGCGCACCCAGGAATGGAGAACCTGCATGCCCTACTCCAGCCCGATAAGATCGATGCAGGTTTCACTCAGACCCTAGTTGGTGACGACAAGCCGCCCCTCAACCCCCCACGCTCAGAGTGCTACTAGTGGTGATGATGCTACAGCTGCGCGAGCCGCGCGCCACACTTTGGCCTTTGCCGTGCCCTGAGGCCACAGGCGACATTCTTGAGGCCATGATGGGTCTGTGCCTGCCGTGGCAGGAGGCTCACAAGGAGTTCCGCACCCAGTTCGCAGAGACGTGGGGTTTCCAGCTCACGGACCTCGCCACCCTCCACGCCGAGCTAGCTGAGGTCATACACCACACTAGCACCTTGGCCACGTATGCCCATCACCACGAGATTGCCGGCAAGCATACTTGTCCAAAGACATGGGCAGGGGTGCAGGCGCACGACTTCACCCTGGAGGCTCCCCCACACGTGCTGGAGTCTCTGGTCCGGCCAGCCGATGTCACGTAGCTAAACAGTGGAGGGTGCTCCATCTGCCAGCTACGCACAGCCCTGGCAGGGTCAGAGATTGGACTGGGCAGCCCTGGAACCATGGCCGACCTCCAATACATTGGAGGAGGGACGGCATTCTCCAACCACCGACTCGACGAGGACACCCCTGCCTCCCCGGCCCCAGGGACCCCACCGTTCCCCCCTTTCGTGCGCGACGGGCGCTTCTGCAGGCAGCAGAAGGACGCCTCCTACAACTGCGACGGAGGCACCAGTGTCGGGCTAAGTGGTACATCAGGCGCTTGGGAAGACGATTACACGAGGGAGCTTCTAGCCCAGAACCGAGCGCAGGCGTGCGCGGAGGGCAAGAACTGCAGATGGCTCTGCCAGCAATGCTGGGTCAGCTCGCTGGAGAAAAGAGGGGTACTCCTCCCTGAACCCGACGCGACAGAGCGCAACTGCAGGAGGTCCATGCAGTGGTTACTACAGGAGCACAAGCGCAGACTGGACGAGAACCGCACTCAGAAAAGGGCCAGGACACTCCCCTCCTTGGCCCGACTGCCGCTGGGGGTCAGAGTGACACCAGTTGCTGCTGCCCCAACCCTCAAGGAGCTCGTCCTACGTACGACTCGCCAGTGCCGCCCAGCCAGCGCGGGCACCGCACTCCCGCCACACAGGCTGACTGACAGCAGGTTCGGTACTGAAGTGCACCTGACCAAATGCTACTCAGCCACCTGTGACTTCTGTCCCCCCTTTTCCCCCTTGCTGGAGTGGCCGCCAGGCGCACCCGCCTTGGGCTGTTTCATATGGCGCGCAGAGTCGGACGCGGACTGCAATGCGCTGACAGGTCTCTCTCCGTGGGACGCGATGCCATCACTGTGGGCCAAGAGGCAGTGGAATGCCAGCGGGGCCTTCAGGAGGGGCCTGGTTCACATCTGAGACATTGATTGCCCCTAGCGCCCTCGACCGGATACTGGACCAATGCTCCGACGAGATATACCCAGATCCCCCCGCCGAGAGGCCGGCCACAAGCGAGACCTCAGAGGAATGGGGCATCTACGACATGTCAGCGCATTTTTCCCCAAACAGCCCAGTGCCAGCCGCAAGCTCCAACCCGCCTACGGCGACGGCCGAAGGCAGCACAGAGCTCGCTCCGCCCCCGCAAGAAGGCACAGCTGGAGGAGGTGCTCACAGCCTTTCACTACCGGCTCTCCCACCACCCATTGCACCCCCACTACCCGTATACTCCACCCGCCGTCTCGGTGGGGAGCAGTCGAGGGGCCCTGTCCGCGAGTTGGTCAAGTTCCTGATCGAGTGGAGTCACTCAGTCTACTCCCTCTGGGTGGCCCACACCCAGCGGTGGGAAAGGGAAATCCCGGGAGAGGTGACAGACGAGTCGGGGTGGTCCCACGAGCACCTGGTGCAGTTCCTGCAGTCCATCTACGGGGGCGATATACCTAGGAACGGACAACCCCCGCACATCCAGCGGGACGGACGGAGGGCAGCTTCGGCCAACGCGGCCACGCACCTCGTGGAGCGCAGCTCGAAGTACCAGAAGGCATGGCGATGCTATGTTGACAAACCCGACAGCCAGAAAGGTCAGTGCCCACAGCGGCAGCCACTGGATACGCTAACCACCGTTCTATCACAAACAAAGGACGACCTCACTGAAGGAACAAGCAAACTCCTAGCCAGCTCGCGGAAGGACGCAAAGACCTGCAGTGCTGAAGAGGATCCCCCACCGCTGTTTGGCTCCGACCCCGGGCGACCTCACCCGACCCCCCCCCCGTCCAAGCAACCCCCCAGCCGCCTGCCGCGCCAGGACAGCCCAGCGGTGAGAGAGGGGAGGTTCCGTCCCCGCACAAGCATGGAAGTGGCGGCGGCGACGAGGAGCTTGACTGGGACCCATCAGAATCAGAACGGCAGGCGAATGGAGTCCACCCAGACAGGAATGACTCCGAGGCCCAAGCCAGTCCAGCGCGCCAAGTTGTCAAGGCCGACGCCCCAGAGCGCAGCGACAGTTAGGCCTCCCACAGTCCGCCGATCCTGTGGACCAGACCCCCGCAGCGGGCCGAGTCCACAGCCTGGTTGCCGTACGCCAGGGAATACGCGCGTACCTATCAGGCTGCAATGTGCGACGACAGGAGGCTGAACGACAGGAGGCTGAGGCTAGTGGAAAACAAGTCAGAGCTCTGGCCAACCCCAATTCCTGAGGACGCCTCACTCAGCCACACAGAACGCCCGCCATTGAGCCCCCCAGCCTCTTGGCAGCATCGCAGCACAGGCCGAGGAAGCGAACCGCAGAACGCATCCATCCCACCAGCACGCCCTGATGACCTCATGCGCGGTCTCCCCAATGTACCTGAGCTCCATCAGCGAAGCAGACACCAGCAAGGAAGAGCCAGCACAAGACAATATCAGCCGACTGCAGAGGACGCTGGGAGGCGCCTTCAACGTGATCTGGCCCGCCAGGGTCCGTAAGTCAGTCAGCAAGCACGGGGGCCCATGGGTCAACATCAAGTCTGACCCCAAGAAGAACTCGGTGCAGCTATGCGAAGACTTCCTCCAGGCATGGGGCAAAGCAGGTTTCGACGCCTACAAGGTGGGCGACGAACACCAGCTCCGCGTAGACTGGCCAACCATTACGGACAGGCATCGCAAGCAGCTACAGCGTAACACCAGGACGCACACCCACGAAGGCCCCAGGGGTGGCGGACGCCCGCGCCCATGGGCAGACGGAAGCAAGGCGGCGCCATGTCCCCCCCCTGTGCCCACCGACGACAGGGAACCCGCGCAAGCGGCGGCCTCAAGCGAGCCCACCGGGGAGGATCGACGGCACCCATGGAGCAAACCAAAAGAGGCCACCTGTTCCCCCCCGGTGTACACCGACTACAGGGTCGCCGAACAGACAGCCCCACCCGGTGCCGCAGCTCGATGGGAGACATGGCAGGCATGGGAAGGGTGGGACCACCGCCAGGGCACGTGGTCCGACTCCGACTGGAGAACCAGGGAGAAACGCTCGGCCCCCAGGGGAGACGCTCAGCATGCGGACAAACGGCAGCGCGGACGGGACTTCGCCCGCAAGTGGGCCTGACGGGTCTACCCTTTCGGAGCGCTGCCCCCCTGCGTCCCCCCAGGCCCAGGAAGGCAGCTCCTTTGTGAGAGACAGCCGGAGAGGGCTCCGTCGCTTTCTCCTGCAGCTCATCTGCGGCTCAAGGCCCCCCCCCCCTGATCATGTCAATGCTGCGAGTCGCCACTCAGCCCGTATCAGAACGCCGCGCGTGCTTTCTAGACGACAGCGACCTCGGGCAGCTGGGGGCTGCCTCCACCTCCTTATACAAAGTTGTCTCCATCGCGCTGACCCTGTGGGCCATTTGGGCCCCCGACGTGCCTTGTGGGGCCCATTGGGTCGGCGGCCCGATGGTCCTCAACCGCCCCTTTGCCGCCCGCAGAGGCACAAGTCAGGTGGGTGCAGACGGTGCAGACGGCTGTCCCCACAGGCCTCTCCGTGGGTAGCCCGTATACGTACAGCAGGGGCTGGTTTCACCGCAGCGACAGGCCCCGGCCTTAATGCACTTGTGTCACCTCTTGGGAACGAGGTGCACCACTCTCACTGCGTCTAGACCCCCACGGTACAGCGTGGACCCTAGCCCGCGTGGTAACGGCTACCATATTCCCGTCGCACGGTTCACTCTGGCCCTTTCTCTGACATGGGCCCGTCGTGCCCGCTGGGCACCCACGTTGGACGGCTGGGGCTGCAGGCCGAAGGCGCCCCCCCCATTCGCTCCATAAGCAGCGCTTCTGTCGGCAGCGACCTGGTGGCTTTCCCCCCCACCCGACTGGCTCCCCCCCGACCACCTTCCGACGACGCTGGGCGACGTCCTTGGCTGACGGTGGCCGCTGGGCTCTCGTCCTTCCCCACGTATTCACCTGTCCCGCGGCTATCGGCCGCGCCCCCTCCCCCCTACTTCACCTCGACATCCACAGCAGGGCGTTCGACGTGGTTGTTTCACCTCAGTGACAAGTCGTGGCGCTCCCTGCATTCCCCCCGTGGATGTGGGACACCACTATGGCCCGGTTGCGACTTGCTTTCCACGGTGCACCGTGGACTTAGCCCGTGTGGCGTCGGCTGAAATAATCGAAGCGCGCGGCGGGATTTGGCCTGATTCTCTCGAGCATGGGCCCGCCTCGCCCGCCCAGGCATTCGAGCGGATTGGATCGCCGGCCTAAGGCCCGCCCCATCGTTCCCCTTTTTTTCACGTCGGCACTGCTCTGTGGCACCCCCCTTCGGCAGGCGCCTTCGACGGCCTTATCGCGTGAATCGTTATCGGGCACGGTCTTCGCCCGCCCGGGCCCACCTCGGCCTTGTGCTGTCGGCGGGAAGGCCCACGGCCCCTTCGACGCACTTCGTCTGACGACCGTGGTCAGTGGTGCTTCAACCTACTGGTTGCGTGCAGCTGTTCATGAGCCTTAGTTGCTCCGTGAGTGAGGGTTGCTGGTTCAAGCATCGCTTTCACCGTGTGCCGGGTCGTCGGCATTCGGTTCATTTCTCCCCCGCTGGTTTCCGGCGTCGGCTTTTGGCCTGCTGTTTTTTTCCTGCTCGCCGTCTGGCTTTGCTGGGCCTCTTTGGTTTCTCCCCTTGCATGTACATCCCGGCGTTGGCTTTTGGCCCGCTCATGCTCGCCTATCGTGGGCCATTTTGAGGCTGCCTTGAGGCCCCATTGGAGGGCTGTCGGAGGCTATCTTGAGCCATGCTTGGCTATCTTAGGCCATTGTGAAGGCCATCTTGGGCTATCTGGGGCTCTCTTGGAGCCATCTTGGGCCAAAAAGGGCAGGGTGCAGGGTCTTTGGGGGAGGCTGGGGGGCCTCTTGGGGCCATCTTGGGCCCCATGGCTCAAAAAGAGGGAAAAATTCGCCCCCCCCCCTCGGAGGCTCAAACATGGCGTCTTGGGGCTCTCTTGGGCCGTTCTTGGGCGCCTCTTGGGCGATCTTGGGGCCGTCTTGGGCCTTCTTGGGTCCCTCTTGGAGCTCTCTTGGGCCATTTTGGGGCCATCTTGAGGCCCCGGACTCCTATCGGAAGCGAGAAGGCGAGAATGCCAAACACATTGATTTCCCCTAGGCTTTTGAATGGTTTTGGCATGTTGGAGGGCGCCGTGGAGGGCTCGACGGGCACCTGGATCCGTCTTGGGGCTGTCTTGGGGCCTCTTGGAGGTATGTCGGAGGCTATCTTGACCCATCTTGGAGTACCTTGGGCCATCTTGGAGGCCATCTTGCGACTTGGAGCGCCTCTTGGGGCCATCTTGGGCCATCTTGGACGCTGCGGCGCCTCCGACCCCCCCCCCCCCATCCAGGTCCAGGGGAGGGGGCAGGGGGAGGGGTAAACCCTTCCCCCGGGCAGGGGAAGGAGGGGGACGAGAAAAGAGCAAACTCGCTATACCACAGGAGCCCTAAAGGGCTGGTGGGATTCAGGGCGACCCGTTTTCAAAATGGGGCTCTCGCGCCGCGCACATTCGCTAAGCAGAAATCGCAATCGTTTCACAGATTGAGGGCGACCCGTTTTCAAAATATGGTTCTCGCCTTAGCGCCGTGCACATTCGTTCAAACAGCATTCGCAAGAGCTCCACGGATTGAGGGTGGTCCATTTTCGAAATGTGGCTCTCGCCTTAGCGCTGCGCGCATTCGTTCAAACAACATTCGCAAGCGCTCCACGGATTGAGGGCGACCCGTTTTCAAAATGTGGCTCTCGCGCCACCGCACATTCGTTCAAACAGAAGTCGCAATCGTTTCACATATTGAGGGCGACCCGTTTCCAACATGTGGTTCTCGCCTTAGCGCCGTGCACATTCGTCTAAACAAAATTCGCATGAGCTTCGCGGGTTGAGGGCGACCCGTTTGTAAAATATTGTTCTCGCCTTAGCGCGGCGCGCATTCGTTCAAACAAAAGTCGCAAGAGCTCCACGGATTGAGGGCGACCGTTTTCAAAATGTGGCTCTCGTTTTTGCGCCGCGCACATTCGCTTTTTTATAGCAAGATCTCCACGGATTGAGGGCGGCCCATTTTCAAAATTTGGCTCTCGCCGCAGCGCCGCGCACATTCGTTTTTTTAATTAAAAATGCAAGAGGTTCACGGATGCCCATGATCAGCGCACCAGAAATTGCGTTCTGGAAGAATTCAGGATTATGAGGGGGCAACAAGTACTTTGATTCGCGGTGTTGAAGTCCCAGGAATGGCGTTTTGGCACGATTCAGGATCGTCAAGACGCAGCAGTCAGGTTGATCCGTGGCGATGGAATTTCGAGAGCGATGCTTTGGCATGCTTCAGGGTCTTCAAACGGCTATCTTCCAACGAGGTGGTCTCGTCAGTGGAAGTGCACCCTTGTAGGGGCCTGTGAGGCGGGAGCTTGGAGGGAGGGTTTATTCCAACATCGTTGATGGCTCTTGGGCTTACGCTGGTCCTCCCCCTCCTCCTCCCCAGTCTTTCCTCCTCCCGCTCGTCGTCGGCCTCCTCCCTCCCGTCCTCATCCCCCTTCTCGCTCTGCCAGCCGGGTTCTTGCCACCTCATGTCACCTCGCTCCCCACCCCACAGTGCCGTTTTCAGACATGCTCCGCGTGCGGATCATGTGTGAAGCAGTGAAGCATGCAGGGATTCAGTATGAAAAACAACGGTGAGTTCATGCATCGACTTATTCATATATTAATCCTGCCTTAAACATCCTATAGTTTAACACATCCTATGTATTAAAAAAACTGCCCTGTGCCCTCCGCCTATCTCCCCGCTGCCCCGCTGCCCCCAGCGCCCTCCCGGGTGCCCCCGCCGCCCCCCTCGAGGCGGACAACTACCGCCCGCGGCTCGCCTCCGCGTCGCACGACGGCACCGCGCCGCCGTTTGGGGGCGGCGGGGGGCAGGACGAGGAGGGGGAGGGGGAGACAAGGACGAGGAGGACGGCAGGAGGAGGAGCAGGAGGGGGGGAGGAGGAGGAGGAGGAGGAGGAGGAGGAGGAGGAGGAGGAGGAGGAGGAGGAGGAGGAGGAGGAGGAGGAGGAGGAGCCCCAGCAGGAGCAGCAGCGGGAGCAGAAAGAAGGAGGAGGAGGAGGAGGAGACAGGAAGAGGAGGAGGAGGAGGAGGAGGAGGAGGAGGAGGAGACAGGAAGAGGAGGCGGGGGATGATAGTCAACGTGTTCGGACAATTTCTGTGTCTGTCTGGCTTCCGCACGCCTCTGTCGGCCTCCAGAAGGCTCCCAGGGCATCAGGGCGTGCGCGGTGGTGGCCCTCGCCCTGTCGGTCAGATCAGGCACGGTACCGCAGCGGCGAGTCCAGAGTACGCAGATCGAAGCGTGGGTGCATTGGCCAGTGCCGCTCGCGGTCAGCGTCGTGTGCCAGCTGTGCATGGGCATCCTGAGATGTATCCAGCGGGGCCTCTCGTGTGCGAGTGACCTTCTCTGGCGCGGAGGCGCGGTTCTGATGGCTTGGCTCTGACCGGTAGCTCTCGATTCATGTTCCATGTGTCAGCGCGACTTCTCACAGTCTGAACCAGATACGGTCAGGAA
>CAUYUJ010012483.1:7500-16172 GCA_963575745.1 Prorocentrum cordatum | reverse complement strand
TGATGATGGTGATGGTGATGGTGTTGATGATGATGATGATGAGGATGAGGATGAGGATGAGGATGAGGATGATGGTGATGATGTTGATGATGACGATGATGATGATGAGGAGGAGGAGGAGGACGATGAGGATGAGGGTGAGGACGACGATGATGATGCTGATGCTGTTGCTGATGCTGATGCTGATGCTGATGATGGTGATGATGATGATGATGATGATGATGATGGTGATGATGATGATGATGATGATGATGGTCAGGAGGAGGATGATGATGGTGATGACGACGATGATGATGATGATGATGAGATGATGATGATGATGATGTGATGCGATTGGCGATGAGGGATGAGGATCTGCATGGGCGAGGAATGTGATGATGATGATTGATGATGATGATGATGATGATGATGATGATGATGATGAGGCGGAGGAGGAGGAGGAGGAGGAGGAGGAGGAGGAGGATGGAGGCGGAGATGAGGAGGAGGAGGTGGAGGAGGTGGAGGAGGAGGAGGAGGAGGAGGACCCCCTCCCCCTCCTACTTATGATCCTGGGCCCAGGACTGGCGCGCACGAGTTCCTGGCCAGCCCAGGCGAAGAACAGCAGACTCCACACATCAGCATGCTTTTTCGGAGGCCTGCGCGGATTTCCCGGGTCCACGCTGGACCCCCCTCCCTTGGAGGCACCTTCGGCGCCGCCCCTGGCACGCTTCGCGCGCCAGAGGGGGATGGGGGTGTGCTGGTTTTGCTCGGTTTGCTTCTTGCTGTGTGCACCGTCCCTCGGGCCCAGGACGGGCCCGGCTGGGGATCCGCCCACGACAGGTCCGCGTCGTGCCGACGCGGCGGCAAGAACGAGGCGTTCAAGGTTGAAAGCCGCCCGTGGCCCGGATCGGTCGGGATCCCTAAATATGTATTTATACATTATATACAGTATTTATATATAATGTATTATATTTTATATATTATATATATATATATATATACACATGAATTTTGGTATCCGTGGCCCTGGAGCCCCAACTCCTTCCCCGGGTGCAGTTCTGCGTCCCAGGTCCGTTCTTGACGCCCCCAGGGCCCGGGGGCGGGCCCCTGGAGCCGAGCCCTGAGGCAAGAGCGACGGGGCTGCAACGAGGAGCACGTCGTGGGAGGCCTGGCCCGAACGACCTCTGCGCCGTCGGGGAGCCCTCGACGGCTCCCAGCGGAGCGGAGCTCCGCGAGCGAGGTGTTGGAAGCCAGCGCCCAAGTTAATAGGGCCCCGACGGCGCACAGCCAGCCCCCGTCCAGGAGAAGGAGGAGGAGGAGGAGGAGGAGGAGGAGGAGGAGGAGGAGGAGGGTGGAGGAGGAGGGTGGAGGAGGAGGGTGGAGGAGGAGGGGAGCAGGAGGAGGAGGGTGGAGGAGGGAGGCGGATGAGGAGGAAAGGAGAGGGAGAGGTAGGAGGAGGAGGAGGAGGAGGAACAGGAAGGAGGGGAGGAGAGGAGGGGAGAGGAGGAGGAGGGAGGAGGAGGAGGAGGAGGAGGAGGAGGAGGGCCCCCAGGAGGGCACCTCGGTGTGTGGGCGGCGCATCGGGGCTCCTGGGGTGAACTAAATTCCGCCAAGACGTCGCCTGCGCGGGGGTGGCGCCGCGGGCCAGGAGTGTCGGTATCCTGGGGCCCTGGGGCGGCAGCCCCCCTACTCTACCGAGGGTCCCGCTGTGGTAGCGGCCTGCCGCCTCAGAGCCTCGGGGACCTGGCCTCTGGGGCCGCGAGGGCACCCGTCCCTGGGTCGGCGTGGACCGGTCCTCCGGTCTGCGTCGTCCCGCACGGTACTCGCCTGTGTTGGGGGCGGGCTCCGACCACTGTAGTGGCCCTCCCGTGACGTCGCGGGGCAAGGGTGTGGTCGGGGGGGTCGGCCCGAGGAAGGCACGGCTCAAGACGTCTACCGCCTGGCCCCCTTTGGGCAAGGGGGCCTGTGGGGGCGGGCCAGGTGACCCATGTGCGGTAACACTCCCCGCGTGCCCCGCACGGTGACGTGGGGTAACCTGTGTCCCCTGGTGCAGGAAGAACCAGGGAGGCATGGGGGCTGGCCACTTCCGGTGGTCGGTGCTGCTCATTGAGCAGTACGTGTGAGGCTGGCGCCTCCTCTTTTCCCCTCCCTCCTCCTCGTCCTTCCCTCCTCCTCGGGCCCCGTCGGCGTGGCGGTCGCTAGCTCCAGGTGATCGCGGGGTGGGCAATGCCCCATCCAGGTTAACTAGGCGGGCGAGACCCAACCTGTCCGCAAGCCTGCGTCGAGGAGGAGGAGGAGGAGGAAGAGGATTCCGCTTCTAATTATGCGATCCGGCTCTGTTCACCGGCATCGACCAGGGCCAGCCGGAAGCGGGGCGCCGCGACTCGATGCCGATCTTGAGCAGAGCCGAGGGTCAGCGAGCGCCTTCCTCTGCAGAACCACCCAGAAAAGGACGTCAAGGTGGCCAAACGCCTCGCCAGTCAAGCCGGCGAAGATGTACAACATCCAACCATTCGTTTATGTCCAGAGTTTTGGTTTGACGCTGGGCGTGGTGCATCACTTTCGACTTGACCGAACAGGCTGTTTGCGCCCCTTGACGTCCGCTTGGGGCGTTCCGCAGACCTGACCCGCCAGCCCTGCTCAGCACCGATCCGATTCGGGGCGATTCGCTGGCGATTCGATCCGCGCTCGGTGCGATCTGGCTCCGCTCGACGGCGCTGGCCAGGGCCAGCCGGGAGCTGAATGTGATCGCAAATGTTCTGAACAGTGCAAATGGATGGGTTCCCCACCTCTCTGCTCACGGTGGGCGTGGCCTCGGATGCTAAGCCCCCTGAGCCCTATCGTTACCAAGTGTGCATGCGTATCTGAGCGTCAACGGGCTTTTTTCGCCCAGAGATACCCAAGATACCGATCCGATTTGGGACGATTCGCTGGCGATTCGATCCGCGCTCGGCGCGAGCCGATGTCGTGATCCGATGCGCAGCGCATGCCTGCCTCGTTAGGGGCGGGGACTGCCCGTGCGGGGCCTCGCCGCTAAGAGGCGCCGGCGCCTGAAGGCCGGGCCGCCCTCTAGGCCTCCTCCACCTCTCTTCTCGTCCTCCTCGTCCTCCTCCTCCTCCTCCTCTTCCTCCTCCTCCTCCTCCTCCTCCTCCTCCTCCTCCTCCTCCTCCTCCTCCTCCTCCTCCTCCTCCTCCTCCTCTCCCCTTTCCCTCTCTCCTCTCTCCCTCTCCTCCTCCTCTCCTCCTCCTCCTCCTCCTCCTCCTCCTCCTCCTCCTCCTCCTCCTCGCCCCCCCCCAATCCAGATGGGCCTACTAGATTAGGGGAGCGAAGAATGACATACACATAAAGACTTTTGGCGGTCCTCGCGGATTTCTGGGATCTGAGGTGTGTCCCCCTCCCTGGCGCGCGGAGCGCGCCAGGGCGCTGCAGCGCAGATCAAAGAGATCTGCGCGGAACGACAAAGGTGTATGTTTATGCCCTCGATTCTAGGCCTCCAGGATGGGGTCGGAGTAGATGGGGCCGGAGGATCGCTCCACATCGCTGATGCGGCTCGATGTGGAGCACGATCTGCTTCACGTCGACGTCGCCGATGCATCGCCCGCGTCGACGATGCATCGCGGGTGCATCGCCGGTGCATCGCCGATGCATCGCCGATGTGTCAGCGATGCGGCGCGATTCTCCGATCCCATCTGCGCCGACTCCATCTAGGAGGCCTCCTGCTCCCGCGGCCGCAGGAGGCAGTTCGCCAGGGCGCAGCAGTCCAGCGCCGAGACTCTTGCCTCGGACAACAGGAGGGCGTTTTCTGTTCGTCTGTTCCGGAGGAGGGTCGGTGCAACGTCAGGGGGGGGTTCTCGGGGGGCCACCCACTCTTCTTGGCGGCAGCGTTAGGGCTCAAGTCTCGAGGTTTTCGGGCGTTCTGGTTGGTTTTCGTCGGCTTTCCAGCCTCGGGATGCCTTCCAGCGGCTGTGCCTCGCCGAGAGCGTTCCAGGGGGGGCCATCAGGATCGTCCCGAACGGCCGCTGGGGAGCCGAGGTCTGACCCGAAAACCGACGGCGGCAACCTTGGGGGGCAGATACAGATGCCACTGCTCGTCTTTGGGTGTCCTCGTCACCATGGCTGAATTGTCATCGGAGTTCTGGTCAGAGCGCACTCTGGGAGAGGTCTGGGGATTAGCGGCATCGGGGCGTGGCCCCGAGGCGCGGTCTCCAGGGAAGAGACACGATGACCATGACCAAGATGTCGTGGGATCTCGTCGGCACCGATTTTGGTCATATTCCCATGCCAGCCGTCGCCGTTTCGCGAGGGTGGCCCACGAGTCGACGATGACCCAGACGCACGATGACGAAGGTCGACACCGACGTTTCCGCATTCGACCTCCACATTCGAAACCGATCGTGAGGATGAGCAACTTCCCAAGGGTACCCTTGCACCGTTGCCTCTTCGGTCATCTTTGGTCCATCCTCAATCACTTTTGATGGCCAGCCCCGCTCGAAGAGCCCCGGCATGGGCGTCCAATGCCCTTGTATCTTTAACACGCACCCTTCTTGCGAAGACCTAGCGGCCGGTGCCGCCGACCCTGACGACGAGGACGACGAGGACGAGGCAGACGACGCGAAGGAAGAGGAGGACGAAGAGCAGGAGGGGCAGGAGGAGGACGGTGGAGGACGCGGCGGAACAGCAGGAGGAGGCCCTGTCACTGCAGCTTTGACGCGCATGGGTGCACGCGCCTTCCTGGCCAAGTTGGAGGGTGGCGCCCTGCACCGCCCCCGGGCCCAGGCAGGGCCTGGCCAGCGGCGGCGGGCATGCCCGGATCTCGTCGCCCTCGCTCCTCGCTCCCCTCCACCGGGGCGGGCGCGCGCGCGCGCTCGGAGCTGCTGGGCGCAGGCCTCTCGGCCTCCTCCTCTCTCGCATCTGCCCCTGCCGGCGGCAGCGCCCCTCCCCCTTCCCTCCCCCTCTTCCTCTCTCCCTCCACTCCCTCCCTCCCTCCTTGTCCGCCCCTCACTCCTACCCTCCTCGCCCCACCCCCCTTCCGCCGCTCTCCTCCCCCCCCCCCCCCCCCAACGGTGCTCAGGAATCGCGCCCTCGCCTTGGAACGACCTTGCGAGTCACTCGGGGATCGCGCTCTCGCCCTGGACACCCCCACGAGCTGCTCAGGACATGCGCTTTCGGCCATACGGTCATGACGTTGCATCCAGGAACCCTTCTTTCCCCAATCAGTGCTCGCTCTGAGGGGGTCTGAATGGAGATTGAAAGATGTGGCGAAAGTTCCCGGCCGATTTCGGCGGCCGGGGTCCCTTGTTCCTGGTTCCGGGTTCCCTGGTTTCCGGTTGCAGGTTCCGGGCCGATTTCGGTGGGCGGCGGAGTTCCCAGGGTTCCACTTTCTGGTTCCTGGGTTCCCGGGTCCCTGGTCGATCTCACTATCGATATGCGAGAGAGCGTGATCCCCCGCCGCTTTCCTATGAAAAAATCCCGCCCCTCTTCCTCTGGAACCTGGGGTTCCCCCCCCCCCCCTCCGAAAATCACCCCCCCCCTTTCCCCTGCTGGACCCCCCCCCCTCTCTGGAAAACCGGGGGGGTCAGGCCCCCCTCCCCCCTCTGGAAAATCGTAGGGGGTCACTACCGGTTCGCACCCCTTCCCCCCCCCCCCAGAAAACCAGAGGGGGGTCACTACCTGTTCGAAGCCCCCTCCCCCCCCCTCCAGAAAATTTTTGGGGGGTCACTTCCGGTTCGAACCCCCCCTCCCCTCGAAAACCGGGGGGGGTCACTTCCGGTTAGGGGGGTCACTTCCGGTTCGAACCCCCCCCCTCGAAACCCAGGGGCGTCACTACTGGTTCGAACCCCTCCCCCCCCCCACGCTCACCGCCAGCAAACTCCCGGGTCCCTACCGCGTCCGCACCACATCCCACACTGCTGTCCCCAGCCCACTGTCCTCACCACCACTGTCCCCACTGTTCCCACCACCGTCCCCACTGTCCCCACCAGTGCCCCCACCACTGTCGCACTGTCCCCACTGTCCCCACCACTGTTCCCACCACGGTTCCACTCTCCCCACTTTCTCCACGGCCCCAACCACTGTCCCACTGTCCCCACTGTCCCACTGTCGCCGCCGCTGTCCCACTGATTTGTCCCACTGTCCCCACCATTGTCCCCTCTGTCCCCACCACGGTCCCCACTGTACCTCTGTCCCATTATCCCACCGCCGTCCTTGCCACCGCCCTCACCACTGTCCCCACCACCACGGTACCCTCCACTGTCCCACTGTTTCCACCGCATTCCCATTGTCCCCACGCCACTGTCCCCACCACCCCCGTCCCCGCCACTGTCCCACTGTCCCAGTGTTCCCACCATTGTCCCCGCTGTCCCCACCAGTGCCCCCACCAGTGCCTCACTGTCCCCACTCTCCCCACCATTGTCCCACCACGGTCCCACTCTCCCCACTTTCCCCACGGTCCCCACCATTGTCCCACTGTCCCCACTGTACCCACCACTGTCCCACTGTCCCCGCCGCTGTCCCACTGTGCTGTCCCACCGTCCCCACTGTCCCCATCACTGTCCCCACTGTCCCCACCACTTTTCCCACTGTACTACTGTCCCACTACTGTCCTCACCACCGCCTTCACCACTGTCCCCACCACTACCGTCCCCACCACTGTCCCACTGTCCCCACCACTGTCCCGCTGTCTCTTCACCACTGTCCCCACCACCACGTGCCCACCACTGTCCCAGCATCCCCACCATTGTCCAACTGTCCCGAGGAGCGGGAATCGTTTGCCGGCGGCGAGGGGGGGGTTTGGGGGGGGTTCGAACCTGTAGTAACCCCCCCCGGTTTTCGAGGGGGGGGGGGTTCGAACCGGTAGTGACCCCCCCCCGGTTTCGAGGGGGGGGGAGGGGTTCGAACCGGTAGTGACCCCCCCCCCCCCCCCTTTTCATGATGGACTGGGGGGGGGAGGGTTCGAACCGGTAGTGACCCCCCCCCAGTTTTCGAGGGGGGGGGGCTGGGTTGGGACCCCCCAGTGACCCCCTCCCGGTTTTCCGCCAGCAGCGGTAGAACACGCTCTTTCCGATATCCCTATCGATCTCACCATCCATTTCTTTCAGTCGATCTCATTCCGATCTCACTCAATCGACCTCACTACCAATTTCACGATCGATCTCACTTTCGATCTCACTCAATTGATATTACTATCGATCTCACTTTCGGTCTCACTATCGCTAGCATAACATAACATACCATCACATAACATACCATACCACACTATACCATACCATAGCATAACATACCATACCATAACATAACATGGCATACCATAACATACCTAACTGTATAACATAGCATAGCATAACATAGCATAACATAACATAACATATAGCCTAGCATAGCACTGGACACCCCCGCGCCACGGGACGCCACGGGACACCACGGGACACCACGGGACACCATCGGGACCCCATCGGGACACCATCGGAACACCATCGGGAAATCGCATGGCCACTGCTGGCCAACCCTGGGGACAGCAACGTTTGGTTCGGCTTCGCCCTGGCAACCAGTTCATTCCTCTCGCCCGCCCACGCAGCTTCGCCTCGCCTGCACGCACGATACGAACGTGAATCCGAAACCGGTTTCTCTGCGATCTCATTTCCCCAGCCTCCGATCACATACCTCTGTATATAATACATAGATTTACAGAGAGAGAGCGAGAAACAATCAGCTAGGATAATAAAGAATGAGAGTGGTGGAATAGAGAGAGACATAATGAGAAAGTGCGTGTAATTACGCATCTGCATTATATGTATATAGATGTATGTTCGTGTGCGCATATATTTTTGCACAGGAAATTTTAGGGAGTGGTGCATGCATATATATAGAGAGAGACAGAAACATACAGAGAGAGAGAGGAACATGTGATGCGTAGGCTGGACCAGGTCGTGGATTCGAATTCGACTAGGGCGGGAGGAAGGCCGATTGAGGCACCTGCGAGAACTCAAACATGGATTGATTGGTTCTCTCTGGTGTAATTCGACGGTATGTGCGAAACGTTTTATGTGCTTCGTGCGCCGCGTGCTCCGACTCGCGGCGAGCCTCCTTCTGCCGGCAGCTGCCCGTGCAGCATGTTCCTGACTGCTGGCGGAGAGGCAACGTGGGCACATGAACTGTTGGCGTCGTTGCTGTGAGGAGGGGCAAGGGAGCGCGAGGGGGGGCAGGATTGACAGGGAGGGGCAGAGAACACGCGCACCTTCAGTGGCGACAAGGTCACCGGCAAGAAGACCAGGAGGAGCGCCACGGCCCCGCGCTTCGCCGGGGCGTGCGTGCGACCTCGAGGGGAAGACGGAGGATGATGATGAGGAGCCAGAGGAGGGAGGAGGAGGAGGAGGAGGAGGAGGACGGCGAAAGAGGAGGCGGGGGTCCTGCTGCTGCGGATGATGATGATCATGATGACGATGGAGGATGAGGATGAGGATGATAAGGACGAGGATGAGGATACTGATGATAATGATAATGAGGAAGAGGAAGAGGAAGAGGAAGAGGAACAACATGATGATGCTATGATGCTGATGCTGATGAGGATGATGTTGGTGATGATGATGATGCTGGTGGTGATTGTGATGGTGATGTTGGTGATGATGATTGTGATCATGATTACGATGCCGACGAGGATGATGTCGATGATGATGCTGCTGATGATGATGCTGATG
>CAUYUJ010012482.1:0-12500 GCA_963575745.1 Prorocentrum cordatum | reverse complement strand
CAACGCTCAGCACTCTGCAGGCGACACGGATTTCAGCGTATTGCATGAGCAACTGCAAACTGCTCGAGTTTGTAGGGGGGCAGAATCAAACACGTACGCATATACATATAAGGGGTGAAGGATTTGGCGTAAAGGTATATCGCGAGTGCAGTCAGAATGGTCCAGCCTGACCTGATTGGTCTTGTCTCACCGCTCTGCTCAGAATCACCGGGAAATCTACCGTCCTCATTCTACGTCAGAGGTGCTCTCTCAAGGCACGCATGTACGCATGCACATACAAGAATGAATGCTTTCACGCAAAATGGTAGTGCGCGTGCAGTCAGAATGGTCCAGCCTGACCTGATTGGTCTTGTCTCACCGCTGCGCTCAGAATCAGCGGGAAAATATCACGTCCTCATGCTCCGAATGTCTCTCGCAAGGCACGCATCAAGGCTTGAAGGCGCAGCGCAGGAACCCGATACGAAATGATAAACACAACACACAGCCATATCAAGACACGTGTGCCGCACATGTTGTCAGAAAGGTCGAGCCAGACCAGAATGTGTTTCTCACCGCAGTGCGCAGAATCAACAAGAAAATCTACCGTCCTCATTCTGCCCCCGACATGCTCTCACAAAATACGCATGTACGCTTGACGGCGCTGCGTAGAAACTCAAGGTCAACCGTGATACACATGCAACGCAAGTCAGAAAACGTGTTCCGCGAATGCTGTCAGAACGGCGAAGTCAAGCCTGATGATATGTTGTTATGTTCTCACCGCAGAGCTCAAAAGCAGCTGGAAATCAACACTCATCAGTCCACAGGCGACACCGATTTCAGCGTATTGCATGAGCAATTGCAAACTGCTCAAGATTGTCGGGGGGCAGAATCAAACACAGACACACGTACGTACAAAGGTGAACGATTTGAAGCAAAATTGTATCGCAAATGCAATCAGAATGGTCCAGCCTGACCTGTTTGGTCTTGTCTCACCGCTCTGCTCAGAATCAGCGGGAAAATCTACCGTCCTCATTCTGCCTCCGAATGTCTCTCGCAAGGCACGCATCAAGGCTTGACGGCGCAGCGCAGCAACCAGAAGCGAACTGATATACACAAGCACAGCCATGTCAAGAAACGTGTGTCGCATCTGCTGTCAGAAGAGTCCAGCCAGACCAGATTGTGTTTTCTCACCGCAGCGCTCAGAATCAGCGGGAAAATCAACGCTCATCACTCCGCAGCCGACACACTGGTTTCAACTTATTGCATGACCAACTGCAAACTGCTCGATTTTGTCGGGGGAGGGGGCATACTCAAACGTATGCATGAACATACAGAGGGGTGAACGATTTGAAGCAAAATTGTATCGCAAATGCAATCAGAATGGTCCAGCCTGACCTGATTGGTCTTGTCTCACCGCTCTGCTCAGAATCAGCGGGAAAATCTACCGTCCTCATTCTGCCTCCGAATGTCTCTCGCAAGACACGCATCAAGGCTTGACGGCGCAGCGCAGCAAGCAGATGCGAGCTGATATACACAAGCACAGCCATATCAAGAAACGTGTGTCGCATCTGCTGTCAGACGGGTCCAGCCAGACCAGATTGTGTTTTCTCACCGCAGCGCTCAGAATCAGCGGGAAAATCAACGCTCATCACTCCGCAGCCGACACACTGATTTCAACTCATTGCCTCAACAACTGCAAACTGCTCGATTTTGTCGGGGGGGAGTGAGGGCATAATCAAACACGTACGCATGCACATACAGAGGGGTGAACGATTTGACGCAAAATGGTATCGCAAATGCAATGAGAATGGTCCAGCCTGACCTGATTGGTCTTGTCTCACCGCTCTGCTCAGAATCAGCGGGACAATCTACCGTCCTCATTCTGCCTCCGAATGTCTCTCGCAAGGCACGCATCAAGGCTTGACGGCGCAGCGCAGCAACCAGAAGCGAAATGATATACACAAGCACAGCCATATCAAGAAACGTGTGTCGCATCTGCTGTCAGAAGGAATGGTCCAGCCAGACCAGATTGTGTTTTCTCACCGCAGCGCTCAGAATCAGCGGGAAAATCAACGCTCATCACTCCGCAGCCGACACACTGATTTCAACTCATTGCCTCAACAACTGCAAACTGCTCGATTTTGTCGGGGGGGGAGTGAGGGCATAATCAAACACGTACGCATGCACATACAGAGGGGTGAACGATTTGACGCAAAATGGTATCGCAAATGCAATCAGAATGGTCCAGCCTGACCTGATTGGTCTTGTCTCACCGCTCTGCTCAGAAACAGCGGGAAAATCTACCGTCCTCATTCTGCCTCAGAGAAGCTCTCGCAAGGCACGCATCAAGGCTTGACGGCACAGCGCAGCAACCAGAGGCGAAATGATATACACAAGCACAGCCATATCAAGAAACGTGTGTCGCATCTGCTGTCAGAAGGGTCCAGCCAGACCAGATTGTGTTTTCTCACCGCAGCGCTCAGAATCAGCGGGAAAATCAACGCTCATCACTCCGCAGCCGACACACTGATTTCAACTCATTGCCTCAACAACTGCAAACTGCTCGATTTTGTCGGGGGGGGAGTGAGGGCATAATCAAACACGTACGCATGCACATACAGAGGGGTGAACGATTTGACGCAAAATGGTATCGCGAATGCAATCAGAATGGTCCAGCCTGACCTGATTGGTCTTGTCTCACCGCTCTGCTCAGAATCAGCGGGAAAATCTACCGTCCTCATTCTGCCTCCGAGGAGCTCTCGCAAAGCACGCATCAAGGCTTGAAGGCGCAATGTAGAAACTCAGGCTCAAGCGTGACACACATGCAAAGCAAGTCAGGAAACATGTTCCGCGAATAACGTCAGAATGGCCAAGCCAGACCATATTGCTATGTTCTCACCGCAGAGCTCAGAACCAGTGGGAAAATCAGCACTCAGCAATCCACAGGAGACACACATTTCAGCTTATTGCATGAGCAATTCCAAACTGCTCAAGATTGTCAGGGGGCATAATCAAGCACAGACACACGTACGTACAAGGGTGAACGATTTGAAACAAGATGGCATCGCGAGTACAATCAGAATGGTCCAGCCTGACCTGATTGGTCTTGCCTCACCGCCCTACTTAGAACCAGCGGGAATATCTACCGTCCTCATTCTGCCTCCGAGGTGCTCTCACAAGGCAAACATCTACGCTTGAAGGCGCTGCGTAGAAACTCAAGGTCAATCGTGATAGACATACAACGCAATGTCAGGAACCTTACCCCGCGAATGCTGTCATAATGACCCAGACAGACCGGATTGTTATGTTCTCACCGCAGAGCTCAGAATCAGCTGGAAAACCAACACTCATCACCCCACAGGCGACACAGATTTCAGCTCATTGCATGAGCAAAAGTAGACTGCTCAAGTTCGCCGGGGCAGAATCAAACGCATATACACGCACGTACAACGGTGAATGCTTCGACGCTACATGTTATCGCGAGTACAGACAGACTGGTCCAGCCTAACCTGATTGGTATTGTCTCACCACCCTGCTCAGAATCAGCGGGAACATCTACCGTCCTCATTCTGCCTCCGAGGTGCCCTCGCAAGGCACGCACGTGCTGGAAGGCGCTGCGCAGACTCAAAGACGAAACATGTTACACACACAACGCCGACTGTCATGATCTTGGAGCGTGGGAAACACAACAATTTCTCCTGCACGCACACACAAACACACCTATTTTGATTGAGCTTGTCTCACCGCCACGATAGGAATCAACGATCTCATCATCAATCCTCATTCTGCTGCGGAGATGCTTTCGCAAAACGCGCGGGCACCGCAAACGGAGTGTGATACGCGCACACACACACACACACGCGAAAACGCATCCGGAAAATTGTTTTCCACCCGACAAATTGGGGCTGTTACGTCTTAGCAAAAAAAAAAAACTCCCGACCCGCCCACCCTGCATACCACGGCCACCATATCCCCAGGACCACAGGGGATCCCGCGGGGATCATTTTGCGGGCTGTCCCTTAACAAAATCGACCATACCATGTCATAGCCGAAGATGGCATACAAATGATACGACCTAAAACAGACGAGAACACAAGCAACGCAACATAACCGATGGCACGCGTGGCATGGCTCTTGCACATGCAAGAAGGACGAGGAAGGAGGAGGAGGATGAGGAGGAGGAGGAGGAGGACGAGGGGGAGGGGGAGGGGGAGGAGGAGGAGGAGGAGGAGGAGGAGGAGGAGGAGGAGGAGGAGGAGGAGGAGGAAGAGGAAGGGGGAAGCAAACGCGACGGGGAAAAAAGGACTCAGGAGACGGAGGACGAGAAGAGAAAAGAGGGGAGGAAGGATGAGGAGGGAAAAGGACGGAAAGGAAAAGGGGGGGCCAGGATCAGGGAATGGAATAAATAAACGGGGGATACAAATAAGGGGTAACAGCGAAACTTCAGAGGCGAAGGCGGCGAACAGGGGCCCGCAGGGCGCGCAAAACGATGGTTCGTTCGGGACCGGCGACCGAAACAGCCGGGGGCCACGGCGGAACCCTGGGGGCGGATAGGCAAGGCCGATAATGCCGAAGTGAAAATCGGGGCGGGGAGGGGGGTCGCTGGCTGACTAGCGAAAAGGAACTGGGTTGGCTGAGGGGGGGGGGGGGGGCGCGCGCGTTGGTTGGCTGGTGGGGGGGAGCCCTGGTGCCGTGCCCGAAAACAAGGGATCGGGGCGGGGCTGGCGCGGTGGGTAGTGGGGAAGAGGAGGTGGGCTGGCTGCGGAAATGGGGAGGTGGGCGGGCGCGGCGCCCAGTGCCGTGCCAGGGCGTTCTGGCTGGCGGGGGACGGGGGGGGGCGGGCTGGCTGCTGCGGGGGGGGGGAGGGCGAAGGGGGGGCTGGTGCCGTGTCGGAGAAAACATATTGGAGCGGAGAGGGTGCATGAAGGAGGGGGGGAGCCGGCGCCATGCCGAAATTGGAAGGTCGGGGCGGAAAGGGCGCGTTGGCCGGAGGGGGAAAAAGGGGACGGGCGCGGCGCGAAATCAAGGGTTCGGGGCAAGGGGCTGGCTGCGGAAGGGGGTAAGGGGGCGGGCGTGGCGCCACTGCCATGCGGAAGTGAAAGGGTCGGGGCGGAGGGGGCGCGCTGTGGCTGGCCGGGGATGGGGGGGCGACGTGGCTGCGAAGGGGGACCGAGGGCGAACCGGTGCCATGCCGAGATAAAAGGGGCCAGGGCGGAGGGGGCGCAGTGGCGGCTGTGGAGAACGGCGGGGGGGAACAGCGCTATGCCGGAATTAAATGGTCGGAGTTCTATAGACGCAGTCTGAAGTATACGTGCCACGCCATGTCTGTATAGGGAAGGAAGACTATGGTTTGGACAAAAATGGTGAAAGGATGTGATAAGAGCCCTTTATCACCCCCGGCGCCTCAAATCGAGTGCAGGCAACGTCGCCAACACTGGCAGACTGTGCGGCGCTCGCCTTGAGCCGGGACGGCAGCATATAGGCAAGCATGTTCTGTCCCCCGTTGGAGCATTCCCTCAACGTGACGCACAACGCAAACTCATATAATATAACATGACAAAATTTTATACAGTAGTACCAAGGAGAGCGCACTATAGCACAACATAACAAATCAGACTGCCTTAGGAATCCTGATTCCTAGGGATTCCTAGGGATTCCTAGGGAATCCCAAGGATTCCTGAGGATGCTTAACTATGCCTACGGATTCCTAAGGATGCCTACGGATTCCTAAGGATTCCTAGGAATTCCTACGGATTCCTATGGATTCCTACGGATGCCTCAGCCTGCCTCAGTTTCAGCCTCAGCCTCAGCCTGCTTCGGCTTGCCTCAGCCTCAGCCTCAGCCTGCCTCGGCCTCAGCCTCAGCCTGCCTCAGCCTCAGCCTCAGCCTGCCTCGGCCTCAGCCTGCGTCAGCCTCAGCCTTAGCCTGCCTCAGCGTCAGCCTGCCTCAGCCCCAGCCTCAGCCTCAGCCTCAGCCTCGGCCTGCCTCAGCCTCAGCCTGCATCAGCATCCCCTCCCCTTCCCCCCCCCCTTCCCCCCCCATTCAGCCTCACCTTGTCTCAGCTTCGGCCTGCCTCGGCCTCATCCTCAGCCTCAGCCTCAGTCTCAGCTCAGCCTGTCTCGACCTGAGCCTGCCTCGGCCTCAGCCTCAGCCTGCCTCAGCCTCAGCCTCAGCCTCAGCCTCAGCCTCAGCCTCAGCCTGCCTCAGCCTCAGCCTCAGCCTGCTTCAGCCTCAGCCTCAATCTGCCTTCAGCCTCAGCCTCAGCCTCAGCCTGAGCCTGCCTGAGCCTCAGCCTCAGCCTCAGCCTCTGCCTCAGCCTCAGCATGCCTCAGCCTCAGCCTGCATCAGCCTCAGCCTCAGCCTCGCCTCAGCCGCAGCTTGCCTCAGCCTCAGCCACAGGCCTCCCAAGCCCCTCAGCCTGCAATCAGCTTTCAGTTCAGCCATTGCGTGCCTCGGCCTTGCCTCTGCCTCAGCCTCAGCTGATCTCGTCTCCTCAGCCTCAGCCTCGCCTGCCTCATGCCTCAGCGTCAGCCTCTACAGCCCTCAGCCTCAGCCTCAGCCTGCCTCAGCATCAGCCTGCCTCAGCCTCAGCCTCAGCCTGCCCTCAGCCTCAGCATAAGCCTGCTTCAGCCTCGGCCTCAGTCTGCCTTCAGCCTCGGCCTCAGCCTCAGCCTGCCTCAGCCTCAGCCTGCCTCAGCCTCAGCCTCAGCCTGCCTCGGCGTGCCTCAGCCTCAGCCTCAGCCTGCCTCGGCCTCAGCCTGCCTCTGCCTCAGCCTGCCTCAGCTCGGGCATTCAAAATATGGCACAGGACTGGTGTTCTGGGAACACGAAGATCACGAAGTGGCCCACAGTTGGCTCCGGGCATTCAAAATATGGTACAGGAATAGTGTTCTGGGAACACGAAGAACAAGAAGTGGCCTACAGTTGGCTCCGGGCATTCAAAATGTGGCCTGGGAATGGTGTTCTGGGAACACGAAGAACACGAAGTGGCCCACAGTTGGCTCCGGGCATTCAAAAAGTGGCCTGGGAACGGTGTTCTGGGAACACGAAGAGCACGAAGTGGCCTAGAGTTGGCTCTGGGCATTCAAAATGTGGCCTGGGAATGGTGTTCTGGGGAGTCCCCGGATCCTCCCAGGCACCCGCCCAGACCCCCCTGGGAGTCCCGGGGAGTCCCCGGATTCTCCCCGGCATCCGCCCAGACCCCCCTGGGGAGTCGAGATGCTGTCTTTTGAGCCCACTAGAAACCCATCAGTCTTCGCTGTTAGGTAATGTTGGCCACCTTTGGGCTTCAGGGGGGGCTATTCCCACCAGCCCATTGGGCGTGGGTGGTCTAGGGCGCTTCCTCTTCCAACCCTCTTCTCCTCCTTCTGGGAAGGGTTTACCACTCCCCTTTGCCCCCTCCCCTCTGGACTTGGACGGGGGGGGGCGTCGCGAGGGCTGATGCGTCCAAAATGGGCCAAGTCGACTCCAAGAGCGCCTCAGAGAGCCCAAGGCGACCTCCAAGAGCCCAAGATGCCTCACGATGGCTCCCAGGATGCTCCAAGAGGCCCCAAGAACGCTCCAAGACGGCTCCAGGTGGCCACGGAGCCACCCCAGGAGGCAGCCAAGAGGCCAAATTCCTTCCAAAACCTACGGGGAAGCAATGTATTTCGCTTTCTCGCCTTTTCGCTTCGGATGGCCTTCCGAGGCCTCAGGATGGCTCCAACGTGGCCCAAGAGGGCTCCAAGAGGGGCGCAAGAGGCCTCCAAGACGGCCCCAAGAGCGCCCCAAGAACGCTCCAAGAAGCTCCAAGAGCGTTCCAAGAGCGCCCCAAGAGGCGATTTTAGGCACTCTAGAGGGCAAGGCTAATCCCACTAGCCCTCTGGGCGTGGGTGCTTGAAATAAATGTGTCTTCTCTCTGCCACAACCCCATCTTCCCCCTGCTCGGGGAGGGGGTTATCACTGTTCCCTATCGCCCCCTCCCCCAAGCGACCGGCAGCCAACCAGGAACAATTCCGACCCCATGCTCGCCCTCCCAAACATCACTATCAAAAAACCCAACACAACGCATTCTGGCCCCAAATTCGGAGCATGCGCAACTAACCTGATGCGCCCCCCCACCACCATCCCTGTCAAAAAATTAGCTTGGCGATGGACCCAACCATATGCAGTTGTGCGTACTGCAATTGTGATATCTGCTTCGGTGGTGCTTCCTATGGGGCCACGAACCCTGTGAGCGGTGTGCCGAAATGGGTGCGGCGGACGTATGTGGATGGTGGCACTGGGGCCTTAAGTGGAGCTCCCTATGAGGCCACGAAACGTGTGAGGGGTGTGCCGACATGGGTGTGGGGGACGACGCATGCGGGCGCTGGCACTGGAGCCTTCGGTGGAGTTCACTATGGGGTGGCGAAACGTGTGAGGGGTGTGCCGACATGGGTGTGGATGACGCATGTGGACGGTGACACTGGGGCCTTCGGTGGAGCTCCCCATGGGGCCACGAAACGTGTGAGCAGTGTGTGCCGAAATGGGTGTGGCAACCGCATGCGGGCACCCCCACTAGGGCATTCGGTGGAATTCCCTATGGGACCACGAGACGTGTGAGGGGTGTGCCTAAATTGGTGTGGGGACCGCATGCGGGCACCCCCACTAGGGCCTTCGGTGGAGCTCGCCACGAACATGTGAGGAGTGTGCCGAAATAGGTATGGGGGACGCATGTGGACGGTGGCACTGGGGCCTTCGGTGGAGCTCCCCATGGGGCCACGGAACGTGTGAGGGGTGTGCCGAAATGGGTGTGGCAACCGCATGCGGGCACCCCCACTAGGGCATCGGTGGAGTTCCCTATGGGGCCACGAGACGTGTGAGGGGTGTGCCTAAATTGGTGTGGGGACCGCATGCGGGCACCCCCACTAGGGCCTTCGGTGGAGCTCGCCACGAACATGTGAGGAGTGTGCCGAAATAGGTATGGGGGACGCATGTGGACGGTGGCACTGGGGCCTTCGGTGGAGCTCCCCATGGGGCCACGGAACGTGTGAGGGGTGTGCCGAAATGGGTGTGGCAACCGCATGCGGGCACCCCCACTAGGGCATCGGTGGAGTTCCCTATGGGGCCACGAGACGTGTGAGGGGTGTGCCTAAATTGGTGTGGGGACCGCATGAGGGCACCCCCACTAGGGCATTCGGTGGAGCTCGCCACGAACATGTGAGGAGTGTGCCGAAATACGTATGGGGGACGCATGTGGACAGTGGCACTGGGGCCTTCGGTGGAGCTCCCCATGGGGCCACGAAACGTGTGAGGGGTGTGCCGAAATGGGTGTGGCAACCGCATGCGGGCACCCCCACTGGGGCATCGGTGGAGTTCCCTATGGGGCCACGAGACGTGTGAGGGGTGTGCCTGAATTGGTGTGGGGACCGCATGCGGGCACCCCCACTAGGGCCTTCGGTGGAGCTCGCCACGAACATGTGAGGAGTGTGCCGAAATAGGTATGGGGGACGCATGTGGACGGTGGCACTGGGGCCTTCGGTGGAATTCCCCATGGGGCCACAGAACGTGTGAGGGGTGTGTGCCGAAATGGGTGTGGCAACCGCATGCGGGCACCCCCACTGGGGCCTTCGGTGGAGTTCCCTATGGGGCCACGAGACGTGTGAGGGGTGTGCCTAAATTGGTGTGGGGACCGCATGCGGGCACCCCCACTAGGGCATTCGGTGGAGCCAACATCCGTGTCTAAGAATGCACGGCCCTCTCACGCCCGTGCATGCTCTGCGCTGGCGTGGTGCAAGCGTGCCGCTGCTGTTCCTGGCTCTCTGTATACCCACAGGGGGGCCCCTTTGAGCACTGCTGCAGTGCGACCGCCTCGCATGTTCGGTCAAAGAGCGCGAGGCTTTCATCGGTGGCGCTGTGTGGCGAGGACGCCTGTCACAGCGGTGCTGTTGCGGAAGAGTGCATTTCACACTGGTGTGCGCGGAGCGGCGGTCCACGGCACCGCTACTGGTGCGTTGCTCAAGACGACACTGACGATCGACTCCCTGGCGTTCAGAAAAAATCGATGTGCAACGCGCGCAACACATCGCCCGCAACATAACTTCTGCTGTTCAGCCGCGAGAGAACATGTTATTCCGCATAAGCGCAATACGAATCATTGTGTAACTTGCCACCGAAGGCAACCCTACCACACAGCCCCAAAACGGATTTTCACGCGTCAGTCACAAAATCTCAATCACATGTAAATCCTGCGCACAAGGGATTCCATGGCAAAGCCGCACAGAAACATTCCATGCGCAATCCGCACAATAAACATGAATGTTCAAATCGCCCACCCCTAAAAAAACGATTGCAAAGCCGCGCAACTTTCATTTGGCATAGGCGGTGACCATCCATTTGTGAACCGCCCACAAAAAAATAATCCTTGTAGAGCAAATCAAGGGGATTGTATTTGTAACACACAGTGAGAATGAACATGTAAATCGCCAACCAATGTACTCCAATTGTAAGGCCGCGCAAAAAAAAAAATGTGTAATCCGAACACTAAGAATCAATCCGAGCATCGCCCGCGGAAGGATTCCCTCTGAAAGGAGGCCGGACAAAAGCTAGGGAGGCTGTCAGACACAAACCGAGGATTAAGCCGACGAAGGACCCAGCCATATGCAGCTGTGAGCAACGCAGCTGCGCGCAGCGCCTCGGTGGAGCTCCCTGTGGGGCCACGGAGCGTGTGAGGCACGGGCCGAGATGGGCACGGTGAAAGCATGCGAACGCAGCCACTGGGGCCTTCGGTGGGGTCCCCCTGTGGGGCCACAGAAGGTGCGAGGGTATGCCGAAATGGGCGGGACGGACGCATGGGAACACCGCCACTGGGCCCGTCGGTGGGTCTCCCGATGGGGCCGCGAAGCGCGCGAGGGACGCGCCGAAGTGGGCAGGGCGGACGCGTGCGCCCCAGGAGGCCAGCGAGGGCCCACGAGAGCACCGAAATGGCCCCATGAGAGCCCCACGACGGCCCCAAGAGGCCTCCCCTCCCCGCTTCTTCCCCCTCCGCTCCTACTAATATGGCCCCCATCATCCTCCTCCACCTCTCCTCCCCTCCTCCTCCTCCTCCTCCTCCTCCCCCCTCCCTCCCGCCTCCTCATGCATCATCATCATCATCATCAACATACATCATCGTCCTCCCCCTCCCCTCCCTTCTCCATCTCACCCCACCTCCTCATCTCCTGACCTCCTCCTCCTGCGACTCACCTCCTCTCCTCCTCCTCCTGCTCTGCTCCTGCTCCTGTTTCCTCCCCCTCCTCCTCCTACCTCGTCCTCCTCGTCCTCCCTCCTCCCCCTTCCCCACCTACCCCTCTTCCTCCTCCTCTACCTCCTCTCCTACCTCCTCCTCCCCTCCTCCTCTCCTCCTGCTCCCCACCACCTCCTCCTCCTCCTCCCCTCCTCCTCTACCTCCTCCTCCACCTTCCTCCTCCTCCCCCTCCTCCTCCTCCTCCTCCTCTTCCTAGCATGCAGGGTCCGCGGCACTGGCCGCACGGCCTTCGCAAAATTTCGAAATATGGTAAGCAATGGACACATCCGCATGGCCATACGAATATGACCGAACGCGGCGACAACCGGTACTCTGGATGGGGCAATAACCGCCCCCCTCGGATCCGCTGGAGGGGTTGGGCACGTGCTGTCGGAACGGGTGGAGGGGGGGTTGGAGGAGGAGGAGGAGGAGGAGGAGGAGGAGGAGGCGGAGGAGGAGGAGGGGGAGGAGGAGGAGGACCAGTGGAAACCCAAGAGTCATCAACGATGTTGGAATTAACCCTCCCTCCAAGCTCCCTCTTCATAGGCGCCTACAACGGTTCATTGCCATTGAGGGAACTGCCTCGCTGGAAGACAACAGTTTGAGGATCCTGAAGCGCACCCAAACACTGTTCTAACGCCACGTATCAACCTGACTGCTGCGTCTGGACGATCCAGAATCGTGCCAGAACGCAATTTTTGGGACTTCAACCCAGCGAATCAACATAACTGTTGCGCCAGCATAATCCTGAACCCTTCCAAAACACTATTTCTGGTACGTTGATCATGGGAAACAATGAAACTCTTGCATGCTTTTCAAACGAATGTGCGCTCTTGCAAGTTGTTCTAATGAATGTGCGCGGCGCCAAGGCGAGAACCAAATGTTGAAAAGAAACCGTCCTCAATCCGTGAAACTCTTACAAATGTTTGAAACGAGTGTGCGCGGCGCTAAGGCGTACACCACATTTTGAAAACGACCCGCCCTGAATCCGTGAAGCTCTTGCAAATGTTTAAAACAAATGTGCGCGGCGCTAAGGCGAGAGCCACATTTTGAAAACCACCCGCCCTCTATCTGTGCAACTGTTGTCACTTTTTAAGCTTCAAGGTCATAAATGGTAAGGAAATCTCAAGTGAAACGCCCGGCCCGCCTTAAAAACTGGCCTCGGGGTGCGACAGGGAGGAGTGATCTATCAGGAGAAGGAATGGAGGAGGAGGAGGAGGAGGAGGAGGAGGAGGAGGAGGAGGAGGAGGAGGAGGAGGAGGAGGAGGAGGAGGAGTAG
>CAUYUJ010012481.1:380221-454263 GCA_963575745.1 Prorocentrum cordatum | reverse complement strand
GGGCCACGAAGCGTGCGAGGGGTGTGCCAGAATGGGGGGGGGAACCGCATGCGGGCGCAGCCACTGGGGCCTTCGGTGGAGCTCCTTATGGGGCCACGAAGCGTGTGAGGGGTGTGCCAGTATGGGGGGTGGAACCGCATGCGGGCGCAGCCACTGGGGCCTTCGGTGGAGCTCCCTGTGGGGCCATGAAACGTGTGAGGGGTGTGCCAGTATGGGGGGTGGAACCGCATTGCGAGCCGCAGCCACTTGGGTTCGGTGAGCTCCTATGGGGCACGAAAGTGTGAGGGTTGACTTTCCATTATCTTGTGCAGAATGGGGGGTGGAACCGGACGGCGGCGCTAGCCTCTTGGGGCCCTCGGTGGAGCTCCCTATGGGGCACGAAGCGTGTGCTGGGTTTGCCAGAGATGGGGGGGTGGAACCGCTGCGGGCGCGCAAAAACCCTGGGGGCTTCGGTGGAGCTCGCTATGGGCCACGAAACGTTATGTGAGGGGTGTTGCCAGTGAATGGGGGTGGAACCGGCATGCGGAACCTGCCATGGGGCCTTCGGTGGAGCTCGCTATGGGGCCACGAAACGTGCGAGGGGTGTGCCGAAATGTGTGTGCGGGACGCATGCGGACGGCAGCACTGGGGCCTTCGGTGGAGCTCCCTATGGGGCCACGAAACGTTTGTTGGGGGGTGTGGCCAGAATGGGGGGTGGAACGCATGCGGGGCGCAGCCAAATGGGCCTTCGGTGGAGGCTCCCTATGGGGCCACGAAAGCGTGTGAGGGGATTTGTCTGTGCCAGAATGGGGGGTGGAACCGCATTGCGGTCGCAGCCACTGGGCGCTTCGGTGGAGCTCCCCCACGAAACGTGTGAGGGGTGTGCCAGAATGGGGGGTGGAACCGCATGCGGGCGCAGCCACTGGGGCCTTCGGTGGAGCTCCCTATGGGGCCACGAAACGTGTGAGGGGTGTGCCAGGATGGGGGGTGGAACCGCATGCGGGCGCAGCCACTGGGGCCTTCGGTGGAGCTCCCTATGGGGCCACGAAACGTGTGAGGGGTGTGCCAGAATGGGGGGTGGAACCGATGCGGGCGCAGCCACTGGGGCCTTCGGTGGAGCTCCCTTATGGGGCCACGAAACGTGTGAGGGGTGTGCCAGAATGGGGGGTGGAACCGCATGCGGGCGCAGCCACTGGGGCCTTCGGTGGAGCTCCCTATGGGGCCACGAAACGTGTGAGGGGTGTGCCAGAATGGGGGTGGAACCGCATGCGGGCGCAGCCACTGGGGCCTTCGGTGGAGCTCCCTATGGGGCCACGAAACGTGTGAGGGCTGTGCCAGAATGGGGGGTGGAACCGCATGCGGGCGCAGCCACTGGGGCCTTCGGTGGAGCTCCCTATGGGGCCACGAAACGTGTGAGGGGATTTTGTGCCAGACAGAATGGGAGTGGGAGGGGAGAGAAGGGGGGGAGGGAGGAAGGGGTGGAGAGGAATGGAAGAGGATGGAAAAAAATAGGAAGGAGGAAGGAACGCGGGGACCGTCTCTTCAAAACGAGGACCCAACAACACAAGTTGGTTGGGAAATAATGCAAAACCGTACCCAGACTATTTTTTGACTATCTTTGAATATTCTTCCTGTAAAGGGAGAGGCCCGACTTAAGCCTACCGTGCCCCCCCCTCTCCCTGCGCGTGGCTGACGAGAGCGGGCCTGGGGCGAACGCCTGCCCCCCCCCCCCCGGGAAACGGTCGGGACTCCTGGGGTTAGGCCAGGCATGCCCCCCTACAGAGGGATTTTGGGTGAAAAATGAAACACTATCCTGGCGAAGAGCCCAACCATATGCAATCGTGAATACTGCAATTGTGAATATCTTCTCGGTGGAGCCCCCTACGGGGCCACGAAACGTACGAGGGGTGTGCCGAAATGGGTGTGCGGGACGCATGCGGGCACACCCGCTAGGGCCTTCGGTGGAGCTCCCTATGCGGCCACGAAGCGTGTGAGGGAGTTGACGAAATGGGTGTGGCTGACGCATGCGGGCGCGGGCACTGGGGCCTTCGGTGGAGCTCCCCATGGGACCACGAAACGTTTGAGGGGTGTGCCGAAATGGGTGTGGTTGACGCATGCGGGCGCGGGCACTGTTGGGGGTCGAGGCACCCCACATCAACCCGACTTGTGCGGGGGTCTGGGACCTTGGACCGCATGCGGGCCACACCTACTGGAACTTCGGCGGGGCTTTCCCCTATGGGCCACGTAGGTGTGAGGGGCTTGGGTGCGAAATATGGGGTACATTGTGGATGACGCATGAGGGCGCGGGCACTGGGGCCTTCGGCGGAGCTCCTATGGGACCATGAAACGTGTGAGTGGTGTGCCGAATTGGATGTGGGTGACGCATGCGGGCGGCAGCACTGGGGCCTTCGGTGGAGTTCCCTATGGAGCCACGAAACGTGTGAGGGGTGTGTCGAAATGGGTGTGGGTGACGCATGCGGGCGCGGGCACTGGGGCCTTCGGTGGAGCTCCCTATGGGGCCACGAAGCGTGTGAGGGGTGTGCCGAAATGGGTGTGGGTGGCGCATGCGGGCGCTGGCACTGGGGCCTTCGGTGGAGCTCCCTATGGGGCCACGAAACGTGTGAGGGGTGTGCCGAAATGGGTGTGGGTGACGCATGTGGGCGTGGGCACTGGGGCCTTCGGTGGAGCTCCCTATGGAGCCACGAAACGTGTGAGGGGTGTGCCGAAATGGGTGTGGGGGACGCATGCGGCCGCGGGCACTGGGGCCTTCGGTGGAGCTCCCTATGGAGCCACGAAACGTGTGAGGGGTGTGCCGAAATGGGTGTGGGTGACGCATGCGGGCGCGGGCACTGGGGCCTTCGGTGGAGCTCCCTATGGAGCCACGAAACGTGTGAGGGGTGTGCCGAAATGGGTGTGGGTGACGCATGCGGGCGCGGGCACTGGGGCCTTCGGTGGAGCTCCCTATGGAGCCACGAAACGTGTGAGGGGTGTGCCGAAATGGGTGTGGGTGACGCATGCGGGCGCGGGCACTGGGGCCTTCGGTGGAGCTCCCTATGGAGCCACGAAACGTGTGAGGGGTGTGCCGAAATGGGTGTGGGGGACGCATGCGGCCGCGGGCACTGGGGCCTTCGGTGGAGCTCCCTATGGAGCCACGAAACGTGTGAGGGGTGTGCCGAAATGGGTGTGGGGGACGCATGCGGCCGCGGGCACTGGGGCCTTCGGTGGAGCTCCCTATGGAGCCACGAAACGTGTGAGGGGTGTGCCGAAATGGGTGTGGGGGACGCATGCGGCCGCGGGCACTGGGGCCTTCGGTGGAGCTCCCTATGGAGCCACGAAACGTGTGAGGGGTGTGCCGAAATGGGTGTGGGGGACGCATGCGGCGCGGGCACTGGGGCCTTCGGTGGAGCTCCCTATGGAGCCACGAACGTGTGAGGGGTGTGCCGAAATGGGGGTGGGTGACGCATGCGGGCGCGGGCACTGGGGCCTTCGGTGGAGCTCCCTATGGAGCCACGAAGCGTGTGAGGGGTGTGCCGAATTGGGTGTGGGGTGACGCATGCGGGCGCGGGCACTGGGGCCTTCGGTGGAGCTCCTATGGGGCTACGAAACGCTGTACTGGGTGGGTGAAACGCAGGGGGAAGAGGGGGAGGAGGGAGGAGGAGGAGGAGGAGGAGGAGGAGGAGGAGGAGGAGGAGGAGGAGGAGGAGGAGGAGGAGGAGGAGGAGGAGGAGAGGAGAGGAGAGGAGAGGAGAGGAGAGGAACGCGGGGCACCGTCTCTTCAAAACGAGGACCCAACACCACAGGATGGTTGGGAATCATCAAAACATACTTTTAAACATGCTCAAAAATACTCAAACATCGCCCCTGCAATATCTTTTGGCTATTCTTGAATATTCACCCTGTAGAGGGACAGGCCCGACTTAATCCTGGGGCCATTGGACGAATCACATCTCCGAGCGTCAAGGGCCTCCGCCCCCAGATCTGGACGCCGCGACGGAACTCTCGGGGGAAGAAGAAGAGCCACGGGAGATCCGGGCGTCGCAATTACAGCGGGGAGTCTGATCAAGACTATGGTCATCAAAGACATCCAGGCCAGTTTCCTGGAAGTTCAATGCAAACCTGGGCCAACTTCTACTGATAACGGTGGAGGGGCGAACATGCTCGAGAAACTGGGCCAGCTTTCCCGCCAGCTGGTCGAACACGCTGGCCCAACTTTTCGGGGAGGAGGTTCCGTAATCGGATGCTCGCCTGTATTTCAGGCCGGGCGTTTGCGCCTGGGTTCGTGCCCCCGGGCCCTCGCATATCGACCATGCTCGCGCAGAATACGCGATCAAGATGAAAAGGGGCCCTGGGGCACGCAAATGAATAGACACAAATAACGGGATCCCCCATATTCTCCAATAGTTTCTGGGTTGTTGTCTCCCCCCACTTCATAGATTTTCCTATATTTTCCTGGGGGATCGACGATGAATTGTGTCTGTGTGCCTTTTCCCTCCTTTTCCCTCCTGCCTTTTCCTGTTCGGATCTCCGCTGGTCTCACGGCTTTTGTGCTTCTTCGCGACGTCGGATCTCAGGGATTGAGGGGGGCGCAACGATCTCAGGGATCTCAGGGATCTTCGGGACGTCGGATCTCCTGGATCTCAGGGATTGAGGGGGTGAGCGGGTGGTGCAGAGTGGCCAACCTCAGGTGGCTCTGAACTGCCACCCCGCGTCCAACATGTGCTACAGTGAAAGAGTAATGTGCGCACCGCCTGGGCGCGAAGGCATCTCAGGACATGCCCTCTCGCCCCAAACTTTAGTATCTATCGAGAACCTACCTCATCAGGGCGGCGAGGAATCATCGGAGTGGTACAGTTGTTTCGCGAGCGCTCTAGAACCGAGGGCCGCTAGATACGCTGGAATTCCTAAAAGGGGTTCCTGGGGCGTATACTCAGCCAACCGAATCATGACATCAACCTCGTCCAAGTGCAATCATCAGAGTGAAGGGGCCGAACAGTCATTCATTGTCCATGGGTGCGTGGCTGAAATGAGGATCCGTGGTGAGGATTCTGCTTGTTGCGTTGTTGCTGCTGTTGCTGAACTCTCATGTCAGAAGAACAATAATTATTGATCCCCCCTCACCGGTGCATGCTGTTGTTTCTAATTCAAAGTGTGCCCTTCGACGCTCGCACCCTGTTTTTTGACAGGCAAATGTTCGTGCTCAAGCTGGGCCCCTGGCCCCCCTGGATTACAAAACCACGGCTCCCGCCTGAGACTTCCACAAAATTTACTCAAGACCCCGCTTCTGAGACTTCCTCACATTTTTCAAGACCGGTGCTACCGCTTGTGATTCCCTCGCAATTTAGTCAGGACCCCCGCTCCCTTTGAGACTTCCTCGCAATTGAATCAAGACTTCCTCGCAATTTAATCAAGACACCCGCTCCCGCCAGAGAACCCTTCACATTTTATTCAGGAATTGCGCTCTCGCCTGTGACCTCCATGCAATTCATTCAGACATCGCGATTTCGACGCTCAGGAATCACGCTGCGCCAAGGATGCCGTTAAATTTTACTTAGTAATCACGCTCTCGCCATACTCAGGCATCCCGCTTGAATGTCCCACCCGCCCGACCCGCCCGTCAGGGGATCGCCCGCCAGTCGTGGGCTCCCGTCCGAGACTTCCTTCAGGAACGGCGCTTTCGTCTAGGAGTTCCTCGAACGTTCACGCTCTTACCTTCCTGCTCCTCCTCCCTCTCCCTCCTCCCTCCTCCCTCCTCTCCTCCCTTCTCTCTCCCTCCTCTCTTCCCTCATCATAAGTCTCTCTGCCCTATCCCCTCTCCCTCCTCTCCCTCCTCCCTTCTCCCTCCCCTCTCCTGTCTCCTCCCTCCTTTTTTTGTTTTGTTTTGTTTCTCTCTCTCTCTCTGTCCCCTTTCTCCCCCTTTCTCTCTTTCTCTACCTCTCTTTTCTGTCTTTCTCTCTCTCTCTCTGCCTCTAATCAACTGCCCCCCTCTTCGCTCCTTCTCTCCTGGCGTTTTCCCTCTTCTTTCGTCCCTCCCACTCCCTTCCTCCCACTCTCCCTCGTTCTCCCCCTCCTCTGATTGCAGGGCCCACACCAATTCCAATGGCGGGCACATGTACGCCGACGAAGGATTGTCCGCCCGTTCAGGTTTGCCCGCCTGTCTAAGCCCGCCGCCCCCCGCAAAGAGAAATAATCCCCCCAAATGGGTGTGATCGAAGACAACAAGGGCAAGTATCGAGGGTGTGGGGAACTCGTTTTGAATGACACACGGGCAAGTAAGAGCGAACAGTCTTATAATGATTGTTGTTGTTGTTGCTGGTGTTGCTGCTGTTGTTGTTGTTGCTGCTGCTGCGGCTGTTGTTGTTGAACATTATTTATTCTAAAGAATAATTATTGTTGGGCCCCCTGGTGCGCGCCCCCCCTGCGCCGCCTGGGCCGCAGCTACATTTTCATCATTTTCGTGGGGAAGCCTCAGAAAAGAGGGTGTGTACAGGATCCGGTTGTTTTATTGTAATCCGCTTTCCCTTGCCAAAAACAATAGAAAATGACATTTCTTGTTCTAATATAATCAATTTTCAAGAATCCCTTGCAAAAAATAAGGTAAAGTGGACATTCGCGCGCGCAAGACGAAATCCTTCCAAAACCTTAGTGTTCGCAGCGATTTTAACATAAAAACATCAAAAAACCAATGGTTTTTCAACAAAAAATTGTCAAAGTCTCATCCCGCGCGCTCTTGCGGATTCGTAGGAAACCCAACACTTTTTAAACATTTCTGTCAAACGGGCTTTTGCGAGCAACTTTTTCGAACTTCTGCGACCAACGGTTGCGCACCTGCCAGGGCCATCATCCCTGTCAAATAATACCATGCGGGACACATTCGTTTTTTCTTCGCGCGCGCACGCCGTCGTCGTCGGCCGCGGGGCCCTGAATAGTAGCCACGGTCGTCCGCATGCCACGAAGTGAAGTGTCCGAACGTCATAGGGCGGGAAGCTGGGTGTGGGTGGTGGCGAAGAGTCGTTTGGAAATTTGGTAGAGCTTGAACCGGCCCCCCCACAAAGTGGGGGTATTGCCCGCCTCCTATGAAAACCCTGGCACTGGTGAGAACGGAGTGTCCCCACGTGCTAGTAATTGTTGTTGTTGTTGTTGTTGTTGTTGTTGAACATTACACGGGGGGTACTATAGTTTTGACCATAAGACGTCATGCTCTCGACGCCCCCTGCCCCCCCGTAGAATCTTAGCGACATGTTTTGGGTCGGGCGGCGGTTCGACTCCGATGGGCTCTCACCCTGTAAGAATATAATAATATATATTTAAAACAGGGTGATAATTACTCCGTCCCATTTACAATAGGGCCGGAAAACACTCCGACTTGAACCCATTCACAGTAAACCACTCCGCTTGGGTCACGTTTGATCGTCCGTGTCATCATCCCCATCGACCCTGTCCTTATCATGCCAACGCGATGTTTCATTGTATTCCTTGTTGCATTGATGCTGTGAGACCCTGGGCATCCTTCTCCAATGCGGTCGCTCTCGGTTCACTGGTTGGCCGTTCCAGAGGGCCCACATAGGCTCGCGAATCCGCATCAAGGCACCTTTGCATCCTGATCGGTCCTCCGCGGCACGCGTGACCAGCGAGGCAATTCTCATCTTATGGTCAAAAACTTTAGTACCCCCGAAGTATTACTTCTAAAGAATAATTATTGTTGGGGCCCCTGGTGCACGGCCCCCTCGCCGCGCCTAGGCCGCAGCCATGTTTTCATCATTTTCGTGAGGAAGTCTCCGGCAAAACGGGTTGGTCCGGATCCGGTTGTTTTGTTACGGGCGGTTTTCCCTTGCAGAAAATAAGGCGAAGTGAACATTTCTTGTTCTAACATAACCAAACTTCAAGAATCCCTTGCAACAAATAAGGAAAAGTGGACATTCGCGCGCGCAAGACGACATCCTTCCAAAACCTTAGTGTTCGTAGCGATTTTAACATAAAAACATAAAAAACCAATGGTTTTTCAAAAAAAAAGTGTCAACATTTCATCCCGCGCGCCCTTGCGGATTTGTAGGAAACCCAACACTTTTTAGAAACATTTCTGTCAAACGGGCTTTTGCGAGCAACTTTTTCACGTGCTTCGAACTTCTCTAACAACGGTTGCGCACCTGCCAGGGCCATCATCCTCACCAGCCAAAGCAGTCCATATCATTGTAGGACCTACAGACAGTACCGGCGTCGTACTGGTTTACCGTGGTTTCCTATTCTAGCGTCAGGAACACGTTACCACCAAAAACCAGTACAGGTGTCCAGTGTTGGAACAGGGGGAAAAGTCGTATACTAAGCTAGCGTCCAGAAAATGTTACCACAACAAGTCACTGTACCCATGCGCCAGTGTAGTAGCCACGGTCGTCCGCAGGCCACGAAGTGAAGTGTCCGAACGTCATAGGGCGGGAAGCTGGGTGTGGGTGGTGGCGAAGAGTCGTTTGGAAATGTGGTAGAGCTTGAACCGGCCCCCCCACAAAGTGGGGGTATTGCCCGCCTCCTATGAAACCCTGGCACTGGTGAGAACGGAGTGTCCCCACGTGCTAGTAATTGTTGTTGAACATTATTTCTTCTTAAGAATAATTATTGTTGGGACCCCTGGTGCACGACCCCCCCGCCGCGCCTAGGCCGCAGCCACATTTTCACATTTTGTGAAGGAAGTCTCAGGCAAAACCGGGGGAGTCCGGATCGGTTGTTTTGTTGGATCCGCGTTTTCCCTTGCAAAAAACACTATAAAATGAAAATTCTTGTTCTTACTTGATCAAATTTCAAGAATCCCTTGCAAAAAATAAGGTAAAGTGGACATTCGCGCGCGCAAGACGAAATCCTTCCAAAACCTTAGGTTTCGTAACGATTTTAACATAAAAACATCAAAAACCCAATGGTTTTTTAAGAAAAAATTGTCAAAATGTCCTTCCGCGCGCGCTGTCCGAATCCCACAAAACCAATGGTTTTTCAACATTTATGTTACATGAGCTCGCGCGAGCTACTTTTTCTTGTTCTAACATAATCAAATTTCAATAATCCCTTGCAAAAAATAAGGTAAAGTGGACATTCGCGCGCGCAAGACGAAATCCTTCCAGAACCTTAGGTTTCGTAACGATTTCAACATAAAAACATCAAAAAGCCAATGGTTTTTCAAAAAAAATGTCCAAATTTCAGCCCGCGCGCGCTGTCCGACTCCCACAAAACCAATGGTTTTTCAACATTTATGTTACATAAGCTCGCGCGAGCTACTTTTTCTTGTTCTTACATAATCAAATTTCAACATCCCTTGCAAAAAAAGTAAAGTGGACATTCGCGCGCGCAAGACCAACAAAAAACACGACGATCTCAGGAACTTGCCCCCAAAATGTGACCAACAAAAAACACGACGATCTCAGGAACTTGCCCAAAAATGTGACCAACTCCGCTCTCTCTGTCTCTCTCTCTGTCTGCTCTCTGTCTCTCTCTCTGTCTGTCTGTGTCATGTATTGTATGTCACAATTGCCGGATGCTGGGCACACGCGCGCCCCGAATAAGTGACCAAGTTCTGTGGGTGTGTACCCCACGCCAGTGTAGTAGCCACGGTCGTCCGCACGCCACGAAGTGAAGTGTCCCAACGTCATAGGGCGGGAAGCTGGGTTTGGGTGGTCGCGAAGAGGCGTTTGGATATTTGGTAGAGCTTGAACTGCCCCCCCACGAAGTGGGGGTATTGTCTCGCGTCGCATGAAAACCCTGGCGCTGGTGAGAACACTGAGCGTTCGGGTAAAATGATTGTTGTTGTTGTTGTTGTTGTTGTGGTTGTGGTTGTGGTTGTGGTTGCGGTTGTGGTTGTGGTTGTGGTTGTGGTTGAACATTATTTATTCTAAAGAATAATTATTGTTGGGCCCCCTGGTGCGCGCCCCCCCTGCGCCGCCTAGGCCGCAGCTACATTTTCATCATTTTCGTGAGGAAGCCTCAGAAAAGAGGGTGTGTAAGGATCCGGTTGTTTTGTTGTAATCCGCTTTCCCTTGCAAAAAACAATAGAAATGACATTTCTTGTTCTAATATAATCAAATTTCAAGAATCCCTTGCAAAAAATAAGGTAAAGTGGACATTCGCGCGCGCAAGACGAAATCCTTCCAAAACCTTAGTGTTCGCAGCGATTTTAACATAAAAACATCAAACAACCACTGGTTTTTCAACAAAAAATTGTCAAAATCTCATCCCGCGCGCTCTTGCGGATTCGTAGGAAACCCAACACTTTTTAAACATTTCTGTCAAACGGGCTTTTTCGAGCAACTTTTTCGAACTTCTGCGACAACGGTTGCGCACCTGCCAGGGCCATCATCCCTGTCAAATAATACCATGCGGGACACATTCGTTTTTTTTTTCGCGCGCGCACATTCGTTTTTTCTACGCACGCTGTGGGTTTACGAACGTAGGCTTAACAACTTCTGTGGGTGTGTACTCCACGCCAGTGTAGTAGCCACGGTCGTCCGCAGGCCACGAAGTGAAGTGTCCGAACGTCATAGGGCGGGAAGCTGGGTGTGGGTGGTGGCGAAGAGTCGTGTGGATATTTGGTAGAGCTTGCACTGCCCCCCCACAAAGTGGTGGTATTGGCTGGCGTCGCATGAAAACCCTGGCACTGGTGAGAACACTGAGCGTTCGGGTAAAGTGATTGTTGTTGTTGTTGTTGTTGTTGGTGCTGGTGTTGTTTGGTGTTGTTGTTTGGTGCTGTTTTGTGTTGTGGTTGTGGTTGTGGTTGTGGTTGTGGTTGTGGTTGTTGTTGTTAGTGGTTGTTGTGGTTGTGGTTGTGGTTGTTGTTGTTGTTGTTGTTGTTGAACATTATCCCTTCTAAAGAATTATTATTGTTGGGCCCCCTGGTGCGCGCCCCCCCTGCGCCGCCTAGGCCGCAGCTACATTTTCATCATTTTCGTGAGGAAGCCTCAGAAAAGGTGTGTACAGGATCCGGTTGTTTTGTTGTAATCCGCTTTCCCTTGCAAAAAAACAATAGAAAATGACATTTCTTGTTCTAATATAATCAAATTTCAAGAATCCCTTGCAAAAAATAAGGTAAAGTGGACATTCGCGCGCGCAAGACGAAATCCTTCCAAAAGCTTAGTGTGCGGAGCGATTTTAACATAAAAACATCAAAAAAAACCAATGGTTTTTCAACAAAAAAATGTCAAAATCTCATCCCGCGCGCTCTTGCGGATTCGTAGGAAAACCCAACACTTTTTTAACATTTCTGTCAAACGGGCTTTTGCGAGCAACTTTTTCGAACTTCTGCGACAACGGTTGCGCACCTGCCAGGGCCATCATCCCTGTCAAATAATACCATGCGGGACACATTCGTTTTTGCTTCGCGCGCGCACGCCGAAATCTCCAAAAACCATTGGGTTCTTAAGAATTTTAGCACCGCGCATCATAAAATCACACGAATCGCACCGTAGGTCCTCGAACAACACCTGCACGACTTTTCAAAATTTCCACCCGCGCGCGCTGTCCGAATCCTAAAAAAACCAATTGTTTTCCAACATTTATGTTACATGAGCTCGCGCGAGCTACTTTCGCACGCTCTTGCAACGGGGTTCGCGCGCCTGCCAGGGGCCATAATCCCTTGCGGTTGCGCCATAAGTTCTGAATAAGTGACCAAGTTCTGTGGGTGTGTACCCCACGCCAGTGTAGTAGCCACGGTCGTCCGCACGCCACGAATTGAAGTGTCCCAACGTCATAGGGCGGGAAGCTGGGTTTGGGTGGTCGCGAAGAGTCGTTTGGATATTTGGTAGAGCTTGAACTGCCCCCCCACGAAGTGGGGGTATTGTCTCGCGTCGCATGAAAACCCTGGCACTGGTGAGAACACTGAGCGTTCGGTTAAAATGATTGTTGTTGTTGTTGTTGTTGTTGTTGTTGTTGTTGTTTGTGGTTGTGGTTGTGGTTGTGGTTGCGGTTGTGGTTGTTGTTGTGGTTGTGGTTGTTGTTGTTGTTGTTGTTGTTGGTGCTGGTGCTGGTGTTGTTGGTGTTGTTGTTGTTGCTGTTGTTGTTGTGGTTGTGGTTGTGGTTGTGGTTGTGGTTGTGGTTGTTGTTGTTGTGGTTGTGGTTGTGGTTGTTATTATATATATGTGCTGGCTATCCTTCATTGATTTTTGTGTCCAGAGTCCGCCTGCAGGAGGACAGGCCCGACCTCAGCCTGGGCCTCCCCTGGGCTCCTCCCTCGCCCCGGGGCGTCCTCCCCGCCCTCCGCCTGCCTCGCCCTCTGCCACCCTCGCCCTCTGGCCTGCCTCGCCCTCTGGCCTGCCTCGCCCTCCTCTCGCGCCCTCCTCCTCGCTGACGGCGCCGCCCGCCGCCCTGGCCGCCTCCCCGCCCTCCCTCCCCGCCCTCCCTCCCCGCCCTCCTCCCTCCTCGCCCTCCTCCTCCTCGCCCTCCTGCCTCGCCCTCCTCTCCCCTTGCCCTCCCCGCCCTCTTCCCTCCCCTCCTCGTCCTCCGTCCCCTTTTTCTCCCGTCCTTCTGCCCTCCCAAGGCCCTCGGAGGCCTCCTTGGCGATCTCCACAGACCTCTTGGGGACCTCCGCCCCCCGTCTGAAGGAACGCCTATCCATCAACGGTCTACAGTAGAAACCCATGCCAAGAAACGCAATGCTTGCCTCAAGGGTGCCCTGGGTTTCTTGGGTTTCGATGGTTTCGCTAGTTATGGATGGAACGCGTGGCGCTCCCATACCAAAAGATAATGAACATCCTATTTAGGGTTCGCAGGTTGGACCTCTTGTGAAAGGTTTCTTGTGGTCGAGCTCCTACTGTACTGCTGTCTGCTTGCGGAGATGGAAACTATTCAAAAAGGCCGATTCACCGTTTGGTGAACCACATGATGATTGGCCAGGCATGCAGGCAGTCCACGCAGGACCCCCGCCCCGCTAACCAACAATTGGGTCTACGAAACGGTGGTCAGGAATTCGGGGGTCGATATTTTGATGCTTCAGCCTGTTTTTGAAAACTGGCCCAACCACCAGTGCCCCAGCCACCACTTCGTAAATTCGAACTCTAGGTGTCTTCCCCTTCTCCCATCCACCATGCTCGTCATCCCCTCTCCTCTTCGAAGAACATACGACGGATTGCAGCCAGAGAACTCCCCCCCAAGCACACACAAACAGATCAACCGCTCAACCGTTACATGATAAAGGTTTACCAGTTGACGGGGGGAACGACAGGTACACCGGAATGATTCTATCGGTCTATGGGTTGATGCCACCGTCAACCGATAAACGATGATCCCGGGCTCTTCGTTTGCGCATGGGCCCTTTGGCTCATAAGTTTGTTCGGTAGGTTTATCGGTTCATCGGCGGCGGCTTGTCAGTTGAATAGTGCATCGGTTGATCCGTGTCTTCGGCTTGTCGTTTTAACTAACGGTTTCAAGGAAGCGGAAGCGGCTTATCAGCAACGGTTCTCGGCAGTTCAAGGTCGCTGGGGGTGAGGGTGCATTGCTGGTACTTTACGCCACGGGTCAGCTTGTCTGGAACAAGAGGCAACCACGAAGTACCCAAGAGCCCCCCTAGAGCTCTTCAAGAGGCCTCCGAAAAACTTCCACCACCCATCTTCGAACAGGCATCCAGCAGGCCACTGGCCCATCACCCAGGCATGGCGGCCTCAGGTCCACAACCTCAGTTACCAAGACGCTCGGTCTTGGAGAGGGATGCTGAGGGCGAGGACGACGACGACGAAGGCGACGACGATGATGGCGATGACGATGACGATGGTGATGATGACTACGGTGACGACGACGACGATGCTGATGATGATGATGACGATGATGACGATGATGACGACGGTGACGATGATGATGGTGATGCGGGTGACGATACTGACGATGATGACGATTGCGATTATGACGACGGTGATGACGATGGTTTTGCTGATGGTGGTGGTGATGATGATGGTGTTGCTGGTGATGGTGATGGTGATGATGACGATGTCGATGACGATGACGATGAAGATGCTGGCGATGAGGATGGCGATGGTGACGATTACGAGGATCCCAGCTAGAACTCGAGCGCGCGCGGTGCGCGCGCGATGGTTCTATATATATATATATATATATATATACATACGCATATATATAGGCACACATCTAGCTGCATAGAGAGATGGTAAGAGAGAAAGAGAGGGATATATATATATATATATATATACAACTATATCTATACAGAGAGAGAGAGAGAGACACATAGAGCGAGAGAGAGGGATAGAGAGAGAGAGAGAGAGAGAGAAAGAGAGACAGAGAGAGAGCGAGGCAGATATAGGCACGAACTCATGTAAACAGAGAGATATAGAGGGATTGAGCAATAGTAGCATGGAGGGGGAGGAGTGAGAGAGGGAGAGAGAGAGACAGAGAGAGAGAGAGAGAACATAGATCGAGAGAAAGAGAGGGGGGAATAATGAGAGAGAGAGAGAGAGAAATAAAGAGAGAGAAAGAGAAAGAGAGAGCAAGAGAGAAACAGGGAAAGAGAGAGAGGGAGACAGAGGCAGTCGCCTCAGCCGCAAAAGGTGATGGTAAAGGCATAGGAGGCCATTCCTACTGTCACCGGGCCGTCGAGCTTCGGGGCGTTTTCTGCGCAGGGTTAGCCTCGCGGCCAAGTTCTCTCAATGTCTGCGCTCTCGCCAGGCTCGGCGGCTGTGCAACACTCCATTGCCGCGCTCGTCTTCTCCGTCCAGCTGCCTGCAGCACTTCCCGCCGCCGCGCCAGCGCAGGCAGTGCGGCAGGATCGAGGTTGTGAGTTTAAGACCCCTTCCAGTGCAGTACAGGAGGGGGAGGAGGAGGAGAGGGAGGAGGAGGAGGAGGAGGGAGAGGGAGGAGGAGGAGGAGGAGGAGGAGGAGGAGGAGCAGGAGGAGGAGACGAGGACGAGCGTGGAGGCGGAGGAGGAGGAGGGGGAGGAGGAGGAGGAGGAGGAGGAGGATAGGCTGAGGAGGGAGGAGGGGGGAGGAGGAGAGGAGGAGAGGAGGAGGAGGGGAGGAGGAGGAGGAGGAGGGGGAGGGGGAGGAACCTCCCTCCGTGCTCGCAGCCTCCATCCCCCCCCCCTCTTCCTCCCCTCTGTGGGGACCCTGGGGGGCCCGTCGAGGGAGCCGGGCTCGTCCTGGGCGCGCGAGGGTTCTAGCGAGCTCTCCCCGGGGTCTCGGGGCCGTCTTGCGGCCCCGTTGAGGAGGGGCTCCTCGGGCAGTCCCGCGGCCCTTCCTGCGGCCCTCTCGGGGGCGGTCCTGGGCCGTTGGGGGGCCTTCAGGGCTCTCTGGACTGGAGCTGTCCCGAGGCGGTCTGGAGCGGAAGAGCGTCAGGAGCATGACCTTGCTGGTTGTCGCTGTGCCTGGCCTCCTCGGGCCTCGTCGGAGGCCTCTTTGGCCTTCGGGGGGGCCTCTCGTGATTCTTGGGGTCTCTTGAGGTCTCCTGCGAACATGTTGGACCCTCTGGTGGGCCGTCTCAGGTTGGTATTCGGGTATCCCGCAGCAGTTCTTGGAGCAGAATCTGGCCGTCCTGGAGCTGTCCAGATGCCGAAGAAGGCGCCTGGGTACAGACCTTTGAGGAGGCGATTTCGGAGGGCGTGACTACGAATGGGGTGGGATCGGCCTTGGAAAACTACAGAAACCTTACCAGACAACCACCGCGCATTCTAACACTCCGCCATCGAGCACACGTGCCGATTGACGCGCGCGTGCGACCGTGCATTCTCTAGCTCAGCCTGTCCTTGGTTCAGCTTTGCACGGCCTAGCTTGGCCTGTCTTGGCCCAGTGGTTGCCAAACCTTGCAGTTTAAGTTGGGATTGCGCATCTCAGGTGGGTTTAGCTTCGCTCAGCGCATGTCCTGGCTTAGCTGGTTAGCTACTTAGCCTAGCATCTTCCAGCTCAGCTTGTATGGTAGTAAGCTCGCTCGTCCTAGCCTAGGGTTGTTTCTACTTGGTTCGGCGTCATTCGTGTGTCTGTCCTGCTGCTCCGTCTATCCCTTTGTGTGTGTGGTCCACGCTGGGTAGTCGTGGTCGTAGTAGCGTGGCCTTCTGGGAACCGTGTCCCATCTTGCCCGGACGTCCGCAGGGAGCCCGCGAGCTCGCCCCTTGCCCCAGCGCGCCCTCTGCCCGCGCTCGCGCCGCGACTGCCAGATGAACGAGGAGCCCGGCAGACGAGGACTCGTCCAGGAGTACACGAGGCCTCCCGCCCCCCTTCCCATCGGCGGCCGCCGCCGCGACGGCATCGGCGCCACCCCGGCGGGCACCCAGGAGCGGGTGCAGGTGCCCCAGCAGCGCGCAGGAGGGTGGCAGGACGGCGGCAGGAATGGAGTCGCAGAAAACGGCAGGAGCACCATTCGCCAGGGCTCCGCGCGGATTTCTTGGACTGGCGCTGGCCCCCCCCCCCCTGGCGGTGCCTCCGGCGCCTCCCAGCGCCGATCCGAGGAGTCCTCGCCAAGCTTCGTGAAGTTAGGTTCATGCCGCTCCTTCTTCCTCCAGAGGGACTCAGAGAAGCTGGGCCAGGGCTGGCAATTTCGTGGCTGCTAAAACGATCTTCCCGGAGGAAAGAAACAAACTCCCGGAATAAGGCTCGGCGAACTGAACACTAAACGGGCTGCTTCCCAGAAGAAAAACAACAATTTCCCGGAGCTCCGTTTTAGCAGCCGCGAGTTTGCCAGCCGTCGCCCGGCTTTGAGGGACGCGCCACCATCCCGCATCCATTTGGCAGCCAGGCCGCCTGCGTCGGGCCCCCCCCCCCCCCGGGTGCCCCTCCAGGAGGGGGCTTCGAGAGCTCGCGCCCAGAGGCAGCCGAGGTAGGCGCGCGACGCGTCGGGACGGAGGGCGCGGGCTCGGGAGGGCGGGGTTCTGGGAAAAAGCGATGGCACGCAAACAGTCGGAGGGTGTGCCCATGGCGTTCGCCCCCCCCCCCCCCCCCCCCCCCCCTCTGCCCCGCCCCTGTAGTCGGGCCTGTCCCACTACAGGAGGAATATTCAAAAATAGTCGAAGACATAATTAGTCAGGGGACGATTTTTCCAGTATTTTTGAATTTTGTTTGGAGTATTGTTTCGCTATTTTAGATTTTTTCGTCCAAAATCCGCCTGTAGGGGGACATGCCCGACCTAACCCTTCCCCCCTCGCCCCTCTTCGAAGTGATACTAGCATGCAAGTCGTTTGCGGCTTGCTTCAGGCTCAGGCCGCCCCCCGTCCATGCAAGCCAATTTGCCGGGATCTAAAACAAACAGTTGGAGGTGGATAGACCTCCTACCCTGACACCTCGATTAAGGAATTGGCCGTTTTCGGTTCGCGTCGGGGCGTCGCGGCCGTCATCTTTGCGGGTCCAGGTCCGTCGAATTCGGCCCCAGGCCGTTTTCACTAAGAAGAGGTTTACTAAAGGGAGGTTTGTCCACCGCCGAACCAGGCTCTTGCGTAGGCGTGCTTACGAAGAGGAGAACATGAAAATATACAGTGGGGGCGCGCATCAAGAAATCATCCACTTTTCGTCAGGGCATCCTGGGTGTTTCTTTGCTCCGCGCGCGGCGCCTTTACTTCTTCGCGGCCGCTGAAGGAGCTGCTGCGTTCAGGGTGCTCCAGGCTTTCCCTCCAGTGCACCTCGCGCACGGGCTCTCGGGGTTGGGTATCTTGGGAGGGTTCCTTGCGGCCGCGCCCGCACTGTGCCTTGCGAGGGTTCTTGCGAGGGTTGCTTGCGAGGGACAACACAACACAGAACAGACACACACACACAGCGCATACGACAATGCGCAACACGTGCAACACACAGCGCACACAACGCACACATTGCACAACAACATAACACATAACACGCAAAACACAACACGGAACACACAATACACAACACACAGCGCACAAAACACCTACACACGACACACACACACCACACGCATCATACGTCACACCCAACACGCACAACACATGCAATACACAATGCACCACAACACAACACACAACACACAGCACACAGTACCCACCACACACAGCACGTAACACAGCACACACTCACACACAGCACAACACGCACACAAAACGCAGCATACACACAACACACAACATACAACGCACAAAACACACACACAACACACACACATAGCACACATCACACAATACACAACACACCTAATCCACAACACATCACACCACACACATCACACAACATACCCAGCACACACACGGCACACACACAACGCACACAACAACCACAGCACACCACACATACACACATCACACAACACACAGTACACACAACACAGCACACAACACAACACAATACAACACAAAACATAACTTACACAGAACACACGCACAACATACATACACACGTACACACACCACATACTACACACAAAACACTCAACACACACAGCACGCACCCACACACCCGCACTGGGTCCCCATCCCAGGCGGTTAACCCAGTCGATTCATTTGTGCCACGTCTGCGCTCCAACTAAACAAGCACATCCCTCTCCGTCCTCCCTCTCCCCTCCCCTATCTCCCATCCTTCCTCTCCGCCTTTCTGTTCCCTCCTCCTCCGCCCTTGCTCTTGCTTATTGCTGTCTCCCTCTCGCCCACTTTTTACTTTCTTTTCGCCTCTCCTTCCTTCTTCCCCCCTCCCCCCACCTGCCACTCCTGCCACCCGCCACCCCCCTGACGCTGCTAGTGTAGACTGCCAACGGTTCTGCGAGCACTCGCGAATCTATGCAGGTACACCCGACGCTGGGGTATCGGACGCCTCCGCTCGGGTCCACCTGGCTGCAATCGTTCTTCACATTCTGAACCCCCGCCAGTATTTCCAGAAACCCAGCCTTAAGGGGTAGGAGGGCAGGGGTCACATGTGGCTGTCTAACAGTCGAGCGTGGCAGTCGGCGCCAACGTTCCCGATGGCACCCCGCCAGCTCCAGGAGATCACTCTCTCCCTGAGACCCGGGCGTTGCATTTTCTCACACCGGGCGTCTGAGCTCAGTTTCGAGCCCCGTGGCCATCACAGACCGATCCGGCCCGAAACATGATATCTTGCGCGATGTTGAACGTTTTGTTCGCCACGTCGGATCTCAGGCGAGTGGCTGCCACCGAGGCCCGGCCGGCGAGCCTTCAGAGGCCACTGCCAGCGCGGCGGGGAGGTCGCCCCCAGCTCTCAAAGATGCCGTGGCCGCTGCCATCGCGGTGCGCGAGCTCGCGTGCGGCAGCAATCGGGCCGGCCTGACAGCGCGTTGAGCGCAGTCCCAGCCGCAGCTCGCCGACGTAGCGGCAGATCTTCCACGTCCATCTTCCAGCCCTCCTTCCAGTCCTTCCCAGGCCTCGCCGTTAGCGGCGAGCGCCCTGTTTGCGCTGGGCGCAGAAGTGGTCTTGACCCCTGCCTCGATCGAAACGTTTTAGTGTCTGCGTCTGACGCTGGCGAGCGTCGCACAGCCGTCCGTTGGACGGGTCGCCGCTGCGTAAGTACCCCGTGCCGAGAAGGTCGAGAGCTTCCTGCCTCGAGGAGCGCGGCTCCCCTGCATGTTGCGCCCGCGCTGCGCGGAGGCCTTGGCGCGCTGCGCGCGTGCGCGCGTGGCGCCCCAGCAGTCACCTGCCAGATGTGCACTGCCTCCCCCTCGGCCTCTCCCTTCCCTCCCCCTCCCCTCCCCCATCTCCTCCCCTGCCCTCTCGTCTTCGCGTCGCCCTTCCTCTCCTTCCCGCTGCCCTCCGCCTTCCGCCCTCCGCCCTCCCCCAAGAAGAGGCCGGGCAGCGCCTACGTGGTGTCGCGGGAGTTCCCGCCACGGCCCGGCTCGGCGGCCCAGCAGGCCATGCGCGGGTCGGCGGGTCCGCTCTGTCTTCCCGCCTGCTCCTCCTCCTCCTCCTCCTCCTCCTCCTCCTCCTCCTCCTCCTCCTCCTCCTCTTATTCCTCTTCCTCCTCCTCCTCCTCCTCCTCCTCCTCCTCCTCCCATCCTCCTGCTGCTCCTCCTGCTCCTGCTCCTGCTCCTCCTCCTCCGCCTCCTCCGCCTCTTCCTCCTCCTCGTCGTCGTCCTCCTCCTCCTCCTCCCACCTCCCACCTCCTCCTCCCACCTCCCACCTGAGGGGCCAGAGCTGTCGTCGGGCATGCCCGGGCAGACGACAGCTCGCTCCAGCGAGAGCCTGGCGGAGCGGTGTGGAGCGGCCGCGGCGCCCGACGCACCCTCCAGGTGCGCTGACTCTCAGAGGTCTCGGAGTTACTCAGGAGAGGAAAAAGCACACAGACACAATTAATCGTCGATTCCCAGGAAAATATGGGAAAAGATGGGAAGTGGGGGGGAAGACAAAAACCCAGAAAATATGGGAAAATATGGGGAATTCTTTTATTTGTGTGTATTTATTTGTGTGTCCTGGGGCGCCTTCAGTTACCTCGGCCCGGCTTTGTCTCCCCGCTGCTGTCGTCTTCTGTTGCTTCTCCTTTTCGATGCAGCCACTAGCATCGTCTGATGTTGTTGCGAGGCCATGATCTTCAGGGGACGCACCGTGCCGCCATTCAACCCAATCGTGCGTCGTTCGTTCGCGTGCTGCTCTGCACTGTCACTGCCTTTGGGGGGGCCTCGACTCGCCTGGCACGCAATTCTTACCTGAACAGGAGCACGCCTCTGACCGGCAATGGAGCGGTGCAATTCTGACCTCCATGGTCGCTCCAGCTTTTGCAAACAGAGCCCACAGACCCCAAATGTAGGCGCCAGCGTTGCAAAAACCTGTTGACGGGCACCGTTCAGCGAGGTGCGGCCTTATCGAAGGCTCAGTCCGACTCCACTGGTTCGATTCGCAGCGAGTTCAGGGGGGGGCGATTCCATGCCGAAACTCCGATGCGTGGCTCCCATGTCGAGGTCACCCGATCGATTCCGATGCCGATCAATATGATTCGATTTCGTGCCGAGCCAGCGTCGACCCAATCTCGTGAATCTCGTGAGGGAACGACGAGTACGACGAGTAGGAGTGCGAGTAACTGGGATCGAGCGCGAGGCATCGACCTCCCTTCCGTGACCCCCCTTCGAGAGGGAGTCCAGGGGGCAAAGCTCTCCCTTGCCGCAGCCCCCGTCTGGGACCTCGAACCATCGGCGTCACCCCAAAATACAAATACCCTGTAACGCCCCTCGCGGGGGTAGAAACCAATTTAATCACAGCCACTCTCTGGAACGTCGTCGTGACGCTTGTTGCTAGCCTTACCGCGTTCTCCTCCTCATCATCATTTTTGTCTCTCCTCCTCCTCCTCCTCCTCCTCCTCCTTTTCCTCCTCCTCCTCCTCCCCCACACCACCTTCGGCGTGATGGACCATGGGACCTCAGGGGGCCTCCTGGGTATCCCGGGGGCCTCCTGGGACAGCGGCCTCTGGGGATCTCCTGAGACCTCCAAGGCTCTCCCAGGGTATCCTCAGCACTCCAGGGGCGTCCTCAGCGTTCTGGAATTTTTCGGGTCGTTCAGGAAACTCCAGGGGCTTCTCGGGATCTCCTGGGGCCTCGTGGAACCTCGCAGGGCAGCCCGGGGCCGCGGAGGCGCGGGGCCCCCCGAGGTTGCGCGGCTTGCGCCCAGTGCTCGCAAGCGCGCGTGCCGCCACGAGGCGCGGCAGCGCCCAGGAGGGGATGCGCCGTGAGCCGAAAAATTAAAAATACCCCAAAAATGCTCCAAACAGGTTCAAAAATACGAAAAAATTAGTCCCCGGACTATTTTTGGACTATTTTTTATTATTTTGGGGGTATTTTTAATGTTTCGTCAAAAACCCCACTGTAGGGGGACACGCCCGACCTAAGGCTAGCTGGCGGGGCCGGCGACCGAGGTTGATTCCGACATGACTGTGACGGTGGTGGTGGTGGTGGTGGCGATGGCAACGACGGTGGTGATGCTCGGTATCGTCTAGCCGACCCCCATCCCCACCCTCATCCCCTCCGAGACCCCCGCCAAATTACCACCCCAGTTGGGGATGCACCCCTCGAACTCCGAAGGCAAGGGCCTGCATATGTCCCCACCTAGGGAGGTACATCGGCCAGTGGGGCTCAGGCCACGCCGCTGGGGATGGTGGTCGGATAAACGATGCTCAGATGCTGCTCCTGATGGTCTGGCTGATGATGGTGATGAATGACGAAGGTGGTGATGATGGCAACGACCACGGCTAAGACGACGATGATGGTGATGATTATCATGATGTTGAGGATGACGGTGCTGGTGCTGGTGGTGGTTGGGATGACGATGCTACCATAACGACGACGATGATGATGTTGACGATGATGCTGATGATGCTGCTGGTGGTGGTGATAATAATGATAATGATGATGACGATGATGATGATGATGATGCTGATGCTGATGCTGATGCTGATGCTGATGATGATGATGATGATGGTGATGGAAATGTAGTTGATGATGATGATGATGATGATGATGATGATGATGATGATGATGATGATGATGATGATGATGATGATGAGTAGTGTGATGATGATGGTGGTGGTGATGATGCTGATGATGATCATGGTGGTGATGCTGATGATGGTGATGATGATGGTGATGGAGATGGTGATGGTGATGGTGATGGAGATGGTGATTATGGTGGTGATGGTGATAGTGATGGTAATGGTAATGATAATCATGGCGATGGTGGTGATGATGATGATGCTAGTAGTTATCTGATGACGGTTTTTGTGGCGACGCAGGTATGGTTGATGATGATTGTTATGCTGCTGATGATGATCATGATGCTGATGCTGATGCTGATGCTGATGCTGATGCTGATGCTGATGATGGTGCTGCTGGGGATGATAATGCTGCCTGTGACGATGCTGGTGATGGTGATGATGGTGATGACACTGGTGACGGTGATGATGATGACGACGAGGATGAGGGCCACGATGACGACGATGACGACAACGACGACGACGACATGAACGATGATGAATCTGTGATGATGGTGCTGATGATTACGACGATGCTGCTGCTGATGATGATGCTGATGATGACGACATTTACCATTATGATGATGATTGTGGTGGTGATGATGGGCATGATGATGTTGGTGGTGATGATGATATGATGCTGATAATGATGATAATGATGATGACGTTTGTGATCATGATGACTATGATGGTGATGAGGATGATAGTGATGATGCTGACGATGATGATGATGTTCATCAACTTGCTGATGACGATGACGATTATTATGATGATGATGATACTGATGATGATGATGATGATGATGATGATGATGATGGTGATGATGATCATGACGACGACCGTGACGATGCCGACGACGCCGCCGACGACGACACATTGATGATGCTGATGATGATGCTGATGCTGATGATGATGATGATGCTGATGATGGTGACAAGGACAACGGCGGTGGCGACGACGACGACGATGCTGCTGCTGATGATGATGATGATGATCATGAGGAGTAGGAGGAGGAGGAGGAGGAGGAGGAGGAGAGGGTGTGGATACTGCTGCAGATGCAGATGATGATGATGATGATGATGATGATGATGATGATGATGATGATGCTGGTGGTGGTGGTGGTGATAATGATGATGATGATGATGATTATCTTTAGTATTATTGGTATGATGATGATGATGATGATGATGATGGTTACGCTGCTGGTGATGCTGATGATGGTGGTGATGGGACTGGTGCTGATGACGATGATGATTGTGATGATGATGGTGGTGGTGGTGGCGATGATGATGATGATGATGGTGGTGGTGGAGATGATGATTATGATGATGGTGATGGTGATGATGATGATGCTGATGATGATGATGATGATGATGATGATGATGATGGTGATGGTGGTGATGATGATGATGATGATGATGATGATGATGATGATGATGATGATGATGATGATGATATGATGATGATGATGATGATGATGATGATGATGATGGTGGCTGGTGGTGGTGGTGGTGGTGATGATGATGATGATGATGATGATGATGATGAGGAGGAGGAGGAGGAGGAGGAGGATGAGGAGGAGGAGGAGGAGGAGGCGGAGGAGGAGGCAGGAGGAGGAGGAGGAGGAGGAGGAGGAGGAGGAGGAGGAGGAGGAGGAGGAGGAGAGGAGGAGGGGGAGGAGGAGGAGGAGAGGAAGGAGGAGGAGGAGGAGGAGGAGGAGGAGGAGGAGGAGGAGGCGGAGGCGGAGGCGGAGGCGGAGGCGGGCTGAGGAGAGGAGGAGGAGGAGGAGGAGGAGGAGGAGGAGGAGGAGGAGGAGGAGTAGGAGAGGAGGAGGAGGAGGAGGAGGAGGAGGAGGAGGAAGAGGACGGTGAGGTGGGTGTGGACGGGTACGAGGAAGAGGAGGGAGGATGAGAACGAGGAGGATTCGGATGCGGAAGGGTATGGCGAGGTGGAGGGAGGTTGGGGACGAGCACGAGGATGCGGACCGGGACGAGGGCGAGGAGGAGGGGGAGGGGGAGGAGGCGGCGGGGGACGTCGAAGATGAGGACGCCCCTCCGCTGACGCCGGCCCGTGCCAAGGGCTCCTCTTTGTCGTCTGGCTCCAGGCCGCCTCTGGGCGCTGCTGCCAGCGGCGGGCTGGGGACGGGGCGTGGGGGCACGCGATGGATGAAAGCGGTCCTGGGGAAAAGAGCTTCCGAGGTTTTTCGGCCTTCTTCGAAGAAGCAGACACGGCATGATCATACACTTCTCCGGCGCTCCGCGCGGATTGCTTGGATCCGCGCTCTGGGCATCCCGGGCGGCGCCTGCGGCGCCGCCCCTGGCGTGAGCCGCGCGCCAGGGAGAGGGGTCCAGCGCAGCTGCAAGAAGTCCGTGCGGAGCGCCAAAAGTTTACGTTTGTGCCGTTTTCTCAGTTCTCCCACAAACAGTCAAATTTGCCTGAGGGTCATCCTTCCCGCGGCCCCCATACAGGAGGAGGAGCAGGACTAGGAGTAGGAGGAAGAGCTCGAGGAGGAGGAGCAGGAGGAACAGTGTTAACCCGAGGCGCATCAATGATATTGCAATGTATCCTCCCTCCAAGTTCCTTCTCCATTGGGTTCTACAGTAGTATATCTCCATTGCGGGAACTGCCCCCCCCCAAAAAAAAGAGTCTGAGAATCCTCAATCGTGACAAACCACCTTTCATAGGACTTCAGCGTTGCGAGTCAACATGACTGTTGCTTCATAACACTCTTAAATCGTACCGAGGCGCTGTTCCTGGGACGTCAGCGTCCCGATTCAATATTCGCACTGCGTTCTGACAGTCCTAAACTGTGCCAGAGCACCGTGCCTGGGTCTTGATCCGCGGATCAACTTTGAGTGTTGCTTCCTGACAAGCCCAATGTGTGCGAGAACGCCGCTCCTGGGACTTCGATCATACGAATCCTTGGAGAGCTGTACAGTTTTAAAACGAATTTGCGCGGTGCTAATGCGAGAGCCACATTTTGAATCATAATTTCATTTCATCCTTGAATTTGCTCAATGTTTTAGCACGAATGTGCGCGGCGCCAGCACGAGAGCAACATGTTGAAAACCACCTGCCCTACATCCTTGAAGTTGCCGCAAATATTGAAGCTTCAGGATCGTGAATGGTGTTGACATGTCAGGCGAAACGCCCAGCCCGCCTTGTCGACACGTCTGTTGGTAGGACAGGGCGGAGCTGCTTTTAAGGAACATAGATGGAGGGGAGGCGGAGGATCGAGGATCGAGGGTGCGCTTTTGGCCCCTGCTGCGCCCCCTCGGGAGCCTCCGCGCACCTCTGGAAGGCCTCCTCGTAAACATCCGCCCACCAAAGGGGGCACCGCGGATGTTGCGGCGCGCCCTCGCGGCCTCGACCTCCCTTCAGATCCTCAGCGACACCGCAACGGGTGCCCACTAATGGGAATGCTCTAGAGATTTGCGGAGAGTTGCCATTTTAGGGGCCCTTATTGGCATTGAAGTGTTGCCCACATCGGGGAGGGTTGGGTTCGCCGGGCCACTGGCCAAAGTACCCGTTAGTGAAGTCCCTGTTAGAGTGGCGCTGAGATCTTGGCGTTGCAACTTTTTCACACCAGGCGTTTTCGTTTGGTTTCGGGCCCTGGATTGTCACCGCAGCAAGATGGGGTGTGGGGTCTGGCCGTAACTTTTCGCGACGCTGCATTTTTTCGCAACGTCGGATCTCAGGGAAGGTCCCCCTTTCCCTCGGGTGGACAGCAAGTCAGCATAGTCTACCTTATCCCTGTGCCCATGGGGCCACGGTATATCACCCCCATGAGCCCACCCTCCCAGGTGGGGATAGGCCCTACGAAACCCGAAGGAGCATGCATACATCCCCGCCGACACCCCATGGACATGTAATGTTTCCAATTTCTTGACCACCCCTGGACGAGCGATCTCAATGTTAGAAAGAGCGTGTTCTACCGCTGCTGGCGGAAAACCGGGGGGGGTCACTACCGGTTCGACCCCCCCCCCTCAGGAAAACCAGGGGGGGTCACTACCGGTTCGAACCCCTCCCCCCCCCAGTCCATCATGAAAAGGGGGGGGGTCACTACTGGTTCGAACCCCCCAACCCCCCCCTCCCCTACGGAAAACCATGGGGGGTCACTACCGGTTCGACCCCCCCCCTCCTCGAAAACCGTGGGGGGGTCGCTACCGGTTCGAAACCCCCCCCTCTCCCCTTTACCGCCAGGCCGTGGAGAGTGGGGACATTGGCACACTGCTGGGGGCACTGGTGGGGACAGCGGGGACAATGGTGGGAACAGTGGGGACAGTGGGACAGTGGTGGGGACGGTGGTGGACAATGGTGGGAACAGTGGGGACAGTGGGACAGTGGTGGGACGGTGGTGGTGGGGACGGTGTGGGGACAGTGGGAATGTGGTGGAAACAATGGGACAGTGGAAGGTACAGTGGTGGTGGGGAGAGTGATGAGGGCTGTGGCGAGGACGGCGGTGGGACAATGGGACAGAGGTACAGTGGGGACAGTGGTGGGGACAGTGAGGACAGTGGTGGGAACAGTGGGACAGCTCAGTGGGACAGCAGAGGAGACAGTGGGACAGTGGGGACAGTGGGGGCAGTCGGGCAGTGGTTGGGGCCGTGGAGAAAGTGGGGGAGAGTGGAACCGTGGTGGGAACAGTGGTGGGGACAATGGGGACAGTGCGACAGTGGTGGGGGCACTGGTGGGGACAGTAGGGACGGTGGTGAAACCAGTGGGGACAGTGGTGGTGAGGACAGTGGCGCTGGGGACAGCAGTGGGGGATGTGGTGCGGACGGTGGTAGGGACCGGGAGTCGTTTGCTGGCGGTGAGCGCTGGAGGGGAGGGTAGTGACCCCCCCCGGTTTTCGAGGGACGGGGGTTCGAACCGGTAGTGACCCCCCCCGGTTTTCGAGGGGGGGGGTGTTCGAACCAGTAGTGACCCCTGCCGGTTTTCCGGAGGGGAGGGGTGGGGGTTCGAACCGGTAGTGACCCCCCCCTCGGTTTTCCGGAGGGGGGGGTTAGGGGAGAGGGGGGGTTTTACAGGGAGAAAGGGGGGGGGTCCAGCAGGGGGGGGGGGCATTTTCGGAGGGGGGAGGGTACCCCCGGGTTCTGGAGGAAGAGGGGGGGATTTTTCCACAGTAAAGCGGCGGTGGATCACGCTCTCTCCAATGTTAACACAGCCGCGGCCGACGGCGGAAAGGTCGGATCGCGCGGCGCCCTGCGCGAACATTGACATTGAGGGGCGCGGGGGGACAGACTGCGCGCGAGACTTGCATTACTTGTTCAAAATGGTGTGGGTGGGTAAGTCGGCCATGAGGGCCAAGGCGACGCCAGCGGGGATAGGGATATGTCGTGCGATGCTCATCCTCGCGGGGTCCACGATGTGTTCGCCACCAACGCCCGCGGGCCTGCGCGGCGAAGGCCGCGCGTGGTCTGAAGTGCGCGTTGGCGATCAGGCTGAGATTCGCTTCATAGGGGAGGGAAACATCTGTACCGATGCCACTGCTCGTCCTAGGGACCCCTCGTCGTCACGGCTGGATTCGCCCCGAGATTCTGCTCTGAACCCCGCCCAGGAAGCGTCCATGGAGTAGCGGTGTGGGCATCTTTCTGTTTTCCCATCGCCTCCGCGGGAGGGCGCGCTGTCGAGCGTGGCGCTCGCCGCGCGCGTTTCTCCGCCCTCCCCCTTTTCCTCCTTCCCGTCCCTCTCGTCGGCCCCCCCCGGCGTCGAATTGCTGTGCCGTCCAGGCCGCCTTGGGGGTCGAGCTGTTGCAACCGTCGTGCGAGAATGCTGCTACCGTCTGCAAGTGTGTATCCGTCGTCCTAGTTGACTCCCTCCTCGCCCGATCCGCCCGTCATCAGCCATCCATCCCTCCCCGCTTGCGCGCTCTGTTCGCCCTGGGCAGGTTGTCGCGCTTGGTGGCCTCCTCCAGTCGTCTTTGTCTTTCTTCTCCCCTTCCTCTCACGAGGTGGAGGAGGAGGAGGAGGAGGAGGAGGAGGAGGAGGAGGAGGAGGAGGAGGAGGAGTGGGAACAGCAGCAACAGCGACATGAGGAGTGGTGGTAATGGGAAGGGTGGTTATAATGATGAGGATGAGGGTGGAGAAGGAGGTGGAGGAGGGAACGAGAGGGAAGTGGAGAGAGGGAGAGGGAGGGGGCCAGGGACGACCGCAGCGCCTCATACTTAGGTTTGGTAGCTGGTTTCGCAATATGCGTGTGCGACTCGTACACAACATGTTCGATATTGCTCTCCGAAGCCCTCACATGTCGACGGTTAGGGGATCGGGGTTGCTCTTTTTCTTCCTCCTCTTCCTTTCCCTGCAACCCCCCACCGCCCCCTCCTGCGCCCACCTCGCCTCCACATCGCCCCGATACCCCCACCTTCTGGGACCTTTGTTTTTTTGAAGCCGCCGCCCTGCAATTTGGCACCGACCCCCCACCTCGCCTCCACCTCGCCCCGACACCCCCCTTCCGCAGTCTCCGCATCCACCTCGTCCTCGTCCTCCTCCTCCTCCTCCTCCTCCACCTCCTCCTCCTGCTCCTCCTCCTTCTTCTCTCCTCCTCCTCCTCCTCCTCCTGCTCCTCCTCCCCTCCTCCTCCTCCTCCTCCTCCCCCTCCCCTCCCCCTCCCCCTAATCCTCATAGTCCTCCTCCTCCCCCTCTTCCTTCTCCTCCTCCACATCCTCATCCTCTTCTTCCCTCGCCTTCCTGAGCCCTTGACCCGCAGAGTGCGGGTAGTGATCTTTCTCCTCCTATTGGAGCTCAGGCAGGTGCTGCTGGGAGCTGGGCGCGGTGGAGCCGAGTCGGCATCAGCGGCGCCCCGGGCGGAGCCAGAGAGAGCCAGCTGCTGGCCCTGGCTTAGACTGCCCCCCGAAGCCAAGGTCGGGCATGCCTTCCCTCGTCTCCGCCTCCCTGCCTCGCAGGCGCGCTGCCCTCCGCGCCCCCCCTCCGATCCCCCCCCCCCCTGCACGGCCGTGCCGCAAGCGGGGGGCCGGGCGAGGCTTCGGGCGGCCCGCCGCCAGCCGCGGCGGCCCCGGCTCGCGGGCGGGGTCCCGGGCTGGGTCGCAGTCCAGGCCGGGCGAGGGGCTGCTCCGGGGGAACTGGGGGGCAGTGGGGGGGTTCGGTGGCAAGTCAGGGGAGCCTGGCACACCCTCCCCTCTTAATTCCGTCTTCAGCGTCGATGAGCGTCGGGGAGTCGATGAGGTAGCGCCGATTTCGCGACTGCTGGCGTCGATTAGCGTCGATTTAGCGTCGACTAGCGTCGATTCGCAAGAGCCGACAAGATGGTATGGGAGGCTCCCATGAGTTGCCACCGAAGGGGAGAGGGTCAGAGGAGCATCGGGATCCCGCAAACAGGTGTGTGTGTGTGTGTGCGCGTGCCCCGGGGCGTGTGTGAGTTCGATCGGTTTTGCACCGAGCCGCCCAAAGCAGATGCCCCCACGCCGCCGGCAGCTCCCGATAGTTGCCGATAGGTGGGGCAAGCGGGGGGCATCTGTTTGCGGCAGTGCGGTGCACTAGCGGATCAAACTCATGCCCCCCTCCGGGTCACCCCCCGTTTAGTGGATCCCGATCAGTGGAGGATGAGGGGCACCGATGCCGCTACTTCTCATGAAGATCCTGGAGGCCTCGTGCGGCGCGAATGGTCGTACGATGCAGGCTGCATGTCTGCCCCGCAGGGTACGGGACGGCCTTCGCGCAGCGGTGCTCTGGCGTCAGTCCGACGTGAATCTGATGTAAATCCGATGTACGTCCGATGTAATCCGACGTGGACCCCGCGTACATCCGACGTGGATCCGACGTAAGTTGAGTCTCAAGTTGCCGCGCAAGGCCTCCCAGATTTTCGGTACAACGCTACCGGTGCCTCGTTTTCGCCTTGTTGGGCCTCCCGGGAGGCCCTCATCGCCACGGCTGGATTCGCCTCGAAAGTCTGATCCGAGCGCACCCTAAGAGAGGTCCAGGGAGTAGCGGTATCGGTACCTTTCGGTTTCCCCAGCTCGCGGGGAGCTGGGAGCCATGGTGGATATTGGCGGGGGGATGGGGGAATGCAGGGGGAGGGGAACGGGAGGGGGGTGGAGGAGGAAGGGGTTGAGGGGGAGAACTGAGGTCGGGCGGCTGGGATGAGGAAGAAAAGGATGAGAAGGAGGAGGAACATCAGAAGCATGGGTAAGGGAGACGTAGAGGAATAATATTGGAGGAGGAGGAGGAGGAGGAGGAGGAGGAGGAGGAGGAGGAGGGGGAAAGGAGGGGGAAAGGAGGATGATCTGTACGAAAAAGAAGAGGAGACAGGAGGAGGAGGAGGACAGTATAGGAGCTGGAGTACGACCAAGAGAATAATGAGGAGGCGCAGGAGGAGAAGGACACCGAGGAGAAGCTGCAGCAAGATTATGATTAAGAGGAGGAGGAGGAGGAGGAGGAAGCGGAGAAGGAAGGAGAGGAGGTGAGAAGGAGGAGGAGGGAGGTGGAGGTGAGGATAATGATACGGACCAGCGTATGGATGCGTTTGTGCTGAGGTATCAGGGCTCGGTAGCTCCGTTTACTTGAGAATCAAGGGTAGAGTTTGCGTCGTGAGCATGCTGTTTGCTCAGGCAGATGGGGGCGAGTAGAAGGCACATGAAGAGGATCACAGTGCGACTCAGATAGAGTCTGTATGTGCGACTGGTTCGCCACTGAATAGGTGAATATGTAAACGCTTCGGTCACGAAAGAGAGCTCTGCAGCCACGCGTAGCATGGTTTTCGTTATGCCTCCAGGGTGTATTTCCGAGGCCTCTTGAGTGCCCCAGGGGGGCGCGGCGTCGCGCGGCGTATTTGGGGTCCGTGGGGGGAATCTTGTGGTGGTGTTTGGCTGTTCTGGGGGCTCTAGGATTAAATCGGGCGTGTCCCTCGACAGGAGGAATATTCAAAAATAGTCAAAAATAGTCAGGGGACGATTTTTCAGTATTGTTTCAATGTTTTTTGCGTATGTTCTGAGTATTTTAAATTTCTCCTCCAATATCCGCCTGTAGGGGGACACGCCCGACTCAACTCTAGGGGCGATTGGGAGTTCCTTGGGCTGCCTCGGGAGATCTTGTGTCGCGGGGCTGCCTTGAGGGATTTGGGGGCCCAGGGCTGTGTGCGACCTGGTGTTGCCTTGGAGGGACTGGGCGCCGCCTGGGGTGGTCTTGGGGCCAATCTCAGGGTGCTCTTGGGCCGCATCGGAGCCGTGCTGGGGGTCAGTCTTGGCCTATCATGGGGCTGCTTTTGGGGGGGTTCTTGTGCCGTTGCTCGGCAGTCTGCAGCTCCCCAGAGGGTCCGGAGCAGGAGACGGAGCAGCAGCATAGGGACAGAGCACGGGGGTGAAGGGGCCCTGAGACACACAAATAAATACACACAAATAAAAGCATTCCCCATATTTTCCTACATTTTCTGGGTTTCTGTCTTCCCCCACACTTCCCATATTTTTCTATAATTTCTTGGGAACCGACGATTAATTGTGTCTGTGTGTTTTTTCCCCTCCTGAGGAAGGGCAAGCTGAAGAGGGGGACAGCTGCCCGCATGCGTGTCATGGTGCCAGCGCTTGGGCCCCTAAGCTGTAGGTTCTCTTGCTCGCAGCGTGCAGGGTCTAAGGTACAGGGTGCTGGCCACGTGGCCCCAGCCATAGGACGCCTTCAGGGTACCATCCGTCAAGCAAGTGCTGCTCAGACGGTAGCGGGAAGCAATTACTGGACGCTCCCCCTCCCCCCTAAGACTCACAGTTGGCACGCGCGGGGGAGTCTGCGGTCGAGGTGAACTCATCAGACCCACCGCCAGCTTTGAACACTGGGGGGAGGGGGATGCGTTGACAGACGAATGTGGCATGCGTGTTCGCTACTTTTCCGAGGCCTGCAGAGCACCGCTCGGCGGCGAGCCCAGGGGGGAAGTCCGTGGGGGCGGGCCTTCTCAGCAGGCCCGGAGGGTCTGCGGCCTCCCGAACAGCCTTCCGAGAGCCTTCTCCGAAGGCACAGCGACGGCCCCTCAGGAGGCCGGCGCGGCCTCTGGGCAGCACGTGGCAAGCACGGCACCATGGGGCATGAACCACACAGTGGAGGCCCATGCCAAGAAACACCCTGCTTGCCTCCAGGATGCCCCAGGTTTCTTGGGTTTCGAGGGTTCTGCTGAGGAAAGCGTGACGTTCCCACACCCAAAATCCATGGACATCCTGGGGTCTCAGGGTTGGGTTTTCTTGTTGAAGGTTTCTTGTGGTCGAGCCCATACTCAAGGGCATAAAAACGCCCCTAACCTGGTTTACGAGGCGCTGTGCGCTGAAACTCTTGTGGGCTGACAGGGTAAACCCTGCGTGATGTGCGGCGTCCTGGCGGCTCTCTAGGCTTTGGGGGTTCCCGGGAGGTTTACAGACCACGCACTTGTAACCCAGGGTAGGGTCGTTTTTTCTTCCCACAACCTACTGTAACCATATGGCACCAACCAGCACGACACAAACCATAATGCAGAGGCGCGCCGACGGTCAACTACGACGCGCAGGGCCAGCTCCTCAGAAGCCACGTGAGACCCCCCAGAGTGTGACCATTGCCTGGGGGACTTCATCACCACGAGCCATTGGCTGGTTGTGCATGCGTGTATGCCTCTGTATGTATCTGCCTGTGGCTGTGTGCATTGCGGGGGTCTGTTTGCGTATCCGCTTGTCACGAATGAACCAGTAAGGGGGAATATGGTCTTAGCGCAGGAGAGATACCAGGAGCGATTGGACATAATAGCGACCGGAAGGGGCACCAGCGTGTCCTGCTGATGGGCGGAAGCGCAGAGCGAAATCTCAGGTGACAAGCGTAGGGTAACGTGATGGACGAGTGGGGCACGAGAGAGTGATGATGATCTGATGATGTGTGGGCTCGTGGTGAGGCCAATCGATATATTGGAAGACGAGGACGCTCCGGATTGTGTATGGGCTTGCATATCTAGCACATCTTATGTCGCTCGAGTTCGTGGGTGGTTTTGAGATCATTCCCTCGTATATACTATTAACCGCTGTCTGTACTTAGTTCACGTTTTGTTGATAATTCTTCTTTGTTCCCTAGGTAAGATTTGCACTCAGCGTGCAGTCTCGCTGAGCTTGTGTGCTATCGTCACGCTCACTACCAAGTATTTCTGCTGGTCTTTGTGCACTGCTTGAGATCTAGCGGCCGCCCGAGACAGAGTCGGTAAGACATGTCTGCTCCGCATCTGTCCTTCATTCCTCCATCTTCTCCTCACTATTTGTTCCTCTTTATTTGCTCTTCCCCTCTCAAAATCATTGCCACTCTCACTCTCATTAAGCATCGCCCACGCTAACATCCCCCATTCGCACACTCAACCACCTGCCCTCTCACTCACACTCGCTTTCACCTTTCAGTCCCGCTCACAGACGCTCACCATCACCCGCTCGCACTCACACTCGCTCGCTGTCGCTTCTGAGCCTCACGACTACTACCATCACATGCTAACAAGCGCAGCTTTGTGGTCTTCATGGGGGGGCGAATATGTGGCCACCATGGGTCCGAAGGTAGTGTTTGGGTAGTGCCGTATAACGAGGCGTATGCACATCTTAGTGAATTGAAATTTGATCATCAAGTGTCAGCAGGCGTTGCACATGGGCCTTGAGGAGGGGTGGGCTTCGGAAAATCATAACTGGCCCTTTCGGTGCCGCCAATTTCGGGACAGCTTTGGGTCTCTCTGCAGAGCTTCATGGCACGCACGTGCTAGCAGGGACATGCTTTGGGTCTCCCAGGGGTACTGTTAACCAGGGTATTAACTTGGATCCGTTCGTATCTGGATGTGTGTTGGTGCTCGGTGGTGTACCAATTCTTCGATGTACAGTGGTACCCGTAACGCCTCACGGCCTCCAGCCAGCTTATCCAGAAACGATCCCCAAGCGAGTCGCCCTGATCAGACGTATAGCAGCACGATTATATGTGTCACTTCTAAAGGCCTTCGCGGATCATTCGCTGTGGGAGCATCTCCAAGTCTTGGTGGAGCCATGTTTGAGCTCTCTTTGGGCCCTGAGGGAGCCCTCAGGGCGCTCTTTGGGTTCTCTTGTCGCTTTGTTGGGGCCATCTTGCAGAACATCGATCAACGAAGATAGAGTTCTTCGGCAGGATGACACATCGCCTCTTTGGGCATTCCTGGGGCGCTCTCGCAGTCTTGGGCGCGCTTGGTGCCGTCTTGGAGCCCTATGGTTTCCTTATGTGGCCATGTTAGGCCCATCTTGAGGCTTTAGAAACGATTCGAAGTTATCTTCAGCCACATTTGGCTATGCGATGTCAGCGTTAGGGACATATGGGTCAATATGGGCCGTCTTGGGGCTATCCTGGACGCCCTGACGCGTTGCGGTCACCCCTTTCCAGATCCAAGGGGGGGAGGGCTAAACCCCTCCCCGGAGGCGGAGAAGTGCGAGGGAAGAACGAGCTCGTTCAATGACCCTGCGCGCCGAGAGTGGGTCGGATTCGAGCGGTCGCCACACGTTGGCATCATTCTTCTTGGGCTGGTCGGGGCCCAATGTGTCTTTCACATGTTTCACATGTGCATGCCATCGAAGGATATCGCGACGCGCGCGTTCTCTTGCCAGCAGAGTGAAAAATTCGATTGTACGTGGTCGGTGGTTCTTCGAACGAGATCGGGCGCCTTACCACCATGCCCGTGCCAGTTAGACCCTTCGATCATTTGATTCGAGACGATTCCCGTTCACCGCCCGCCCATTCTAGTTCTTGTCAGGCGAGCCGAACCTGGCCCCGACATGGGCCAAAGACACGACGAACGAACTCTAAGACGGTCCCGCGTGAGTCTTCACCAGGGTCACACCCGGGAATCACTGCTCGAGCGGGTTGCCCAGCCCGCCCTGCCGACGCGTCTGGCGGTGCGGCCAGGAGGATGCACTTCATCAAGCGAGTGGGCGGAGGGAGGCGAGAGGCAGACGCCTGGAAAGAAGGAGAACGATACCGCGGAGGAGGAGGAGGAGGCGTGCGCCACCGCGGAAGATGGAGGCTCCTCCTCCTCCTCCTCCTCCTCCCCCTCCTCCTCCTCCTCCTCCTCCTCCTCCTCCTCCTCCTCCTCCTCCTCCTCCTCCTCCTCCTCCTCCTCCTACCTCCTCCTCCTCCTCCTCCCCTCCTCCCTCCCTCCTCCTCCTCCTCCTCCTCCTCCTCCTCCTCCTCCTCCTCCTCCTCCTCCTCCTCCTCCCCATCCTCGCTTGGGCCGATATACTCCGCGTCACGAGGGCCGCGTGCCGCGTCTCGGCCGTGCGCCGGGGGCCGAGCGCGCAGGCGGCCGTGCACTCTCCGCGGCCGCCCGCGGCCACGAGAGTTGCGCGGTGCGCCCGCTAGCCCAGCGCCTGCGCGGGCACGCGGTCTGAGCGGGTGTTTTTTTTTGTTCTCTCTCTCGCGAGGCCAATTTCTATACACCACCACCGCCCGCAAGGTCCTTTTTTTGTTCTCTCTATGTTTCTCTCTTCCTGTGTTCGTTCTATATCCACCTCTCTACAGATATCCAGATATCTCTCTTCCTGTATACAGATATGTACAGATCCCTCTCTCTTGATCCACCTCGCCAGACCCCCGCCGACCAGGAGAGAGAACGAAAGAAAGAGGGGTGAGGAGCAGGAGAAGGAGGAGGCGGAGGAGAAGGAGGAGGAGGAGGAGGAGGAGGAGGAGGAAGCGGAGGCCGAGGAGGAGGCGGGGAGGAGTTGGAGGCGGGGAGGAGTTGGAGGAGGGAGGAGGCAGGGAGGGAGGCAGGTAGAGAAGAGGTAGGAGGAGGGCGCGGGGATTCAGGATAATGGTGATGGTGGTGATCTGATGGTTATGATGATGGTGGCCGTGATGGTGATGGTGGGTGTGATTATGGTGATGGTGATGAAGATGAAGATGAAGATGAAGATGATAAAGCTGAGTATTAATATGGCAACGATGAAGATGATAATTGACATTGTTAAGATGAAGATCATGAAGATGATGACGTGGAGAACGATGATGATGATGCTGATGATGATGATGATGATGATGATGATGATGACGATGATGCTGCTGCTGCTGCTGCTGCTGATGATGATGATGATGATGATGATGATGATGATGATGATGATGATGATGTAGATGATGAAGTAGATGATGAGTACGATGAATCATGTATTTTTGATGATGCTGATGACGATGATGATGCTGATGATGCTGATGATGATGCTGTTGATGGTGATGAGCATGATGATGATAATGATGATAATGATGATGATGATGATGATGATGAGGAGGAGGAGGAGGATGAGGAGGATGAGGATGAGGATGAGGATGAGGATGCTGCTGATGATCCGCATGATGGGATTATGATAGTGCTGGTGATGGTGATCTCTTGGTGGCGGTGGTGGTGGTGAAGATGGTGGCGGTGGTGTTGGTGATGGTGATGGTGATGGTGATGGTGATGGTGATGGTGGTGGTGGTGGTGGTGATGGTGATGCTGGACATGTTTCGTGATGAGGAGGCGAACGAGGATGCTGAACCCGCTCCCCCCGAGGAGGCCGCGCCCGCGCAGAGGGCCGGGGGCCAGGGGCTGCGCGGCCTGGACGGCTGAGGCCCCCCCGGGCGGCCCCGGCCGGGCGCGCCGCCGCGCGGGCGCCGCGCCGCCGCGCGGGCGCCGCGCCGCCGTGCTGGCGCCGCGCCGCGCTTTCGTGAGCGGGAGGCGGCGTCGTCGGTCGGCGGCGAGAACCTCACCAGCCACCAAACCACCCCAACCCAACCCAGAGGCTCAGATTTGCCCTCGATTTCCAGTGGGGGGGGGGGGGTCGGGAAACGTAGAGAACACACACGTGGAACCCTTACCCCCCCCCCAACCCGAAAGTCGGGTCTTCGGGTTGGGTTGGGGTGGTCTGGTAGGTAGTCAGAACCGAATCATACCCGCAAGTCGGGCCTGTCCCCCTACAGGAGGAATATCCAAAAATAATTTTACAAAGTCGTCCGGAGACGATGGTTCGACTATTTGTTTGACCATTTTTGAGCATGTCTCGGGTATGTTTCGTTTGTCGCCCAAGATCCGCCTGCAGGAGGACATGCCCAACCGAGTCCTACCCTCGCCGATCAACGGATCCGGCAGCTCGATGGGCGGCGGGGCTAGGGTTCGGAATTCGTCGAGCACGTGGCGAAGTCCGAACCCTACCCCCGCCTCTCATCGATTCAGGCGAGTCTATGCTTGGGGGGGGTAGGGTTCGGATGTCGCCACCTAGTCTGGTGGCGGCTGCCGCCACAACCTGGGCCTCGAAGATGGGGTACGAGCAGGTGAGGGCGGAGGATCGCGCCGCATCGCCGATGCACTGGCGATGCGGCTCGATGCTGAGCACGATTTTCTCCACGCCGATGTCGTCGATGCATCGGCGATGCGGCGCGATCCTCCGACTCCATCTACTCGGGCCCCATCTGAGAGGCGTCTACGCACGATGGTTCGACAGGTCCGTGCCGTGCCGACGCGGCAGCGACCTCGCCGCGGGCGCTCGAAGTTGAGCGCACCCGGTGTTCCAGAGTCGTCCAAGATGGAGCGATTTGGCGATCGAAGAGTGGCCGATCGTTCAGGATTGGAGCGATCCACGCGGTGTCGGAAGCCAGCCTCGAAGTCGTCAACGGCACGAGCTTGCCGAATGTGCAGGTCCCCCCCCCCTCAGGGGGGCAAGGCTGGGGAAGGACAGGGCCTGGGCAGGGATGCATCGGCCGCCGATCGCCCATTGATCGCCAGTCGGGTGAAGTCGGCCATGTCCCTCTACACGATGAGGAAAATCCAAAAGTTGTCAAAAAGTAGTCTGGGGACGATTTTTCGAATCTGTTAGTTGACCATCTTCCTGCTTCCTCCAGAACTCGGCCGTAGAAGGACATGCCCGACCTGACGGTAGGGGCCTGACAGCCCAGCCCGCCCAGGAACATGCGGTTCCGATATCGGGGGCATATTGCCCTTGGGGCCTCTCGAGTTCGGCCTCTCGGGGCCTTCTCTTGGAGCTCTGTCGGGGCGTCTCGAAGGCCTCTTTGGCCATCTTGGAGCCATCTTGAGCGTCTTGGACCGATCGTGTAGCGATTCAGAGCATCCCTGGACCGTCTGGGCGGTCTCTTGAAGGTCTCTTGGCCCGTTTTGGACCCTTCTTGGCTCCGAACAAGTCATGTTTTACCACTCGGGGGAGCCCTCGGGAACCGCGCCAAGCTGCAGGAGATTTGAGAGTTTGAGGCGCCACCATAAACTCGACGTGACTCTCAGAGAAACCCTGCGTCACGGGAATCCTGGGATCCCTGGTGCCACAAAGACGTCGCTTGCGAGCACCAGAGGAGAGGGATCACAGAAGGCCCCTGCGAGCGCACGCAGGAGTAGGCGATGCTGCCTCGGCAGCGAATGCCGACACCTGATACCCCGCCTCGGCCACGGGCGGAAGGAAGACCGACCAGAAGCGACGAGTCACCGATTTTAGACAAAGGATGTAACTGGAATCTTCCTCCCCAGGCGCCACGTTCAGGGACGATGAAGATTCCAGTGGGCTGCCTCCCCCCTCTGTGGTCCAGTGCGCCCGCACGGACCTTTGGGCAACACACTCGGTGCGGCCAGCCCGGGGCGCTCGAGAGACCCTCACAGAGATCTCGAGACCCACTGCTGGGGCTCACGCCGACCCATGCTAAAACCCCACTGCTGGCGACGTGACCGCAGCCTCTGCCTACCGCAGTGCTGAAAGCGACGCCAGGGAGGGCGCCTAGAAACAGCGGACGCCAGCCTTGCGCGCAGGTGAGGCGGACCAACGCGAGAGTCGTTTTCTGTGGGCTCAGGGCACGGGCGCCCCCTCGGACGCAGACGACTCCGAGATTTCGACGAGCCATTCTGCCGCAGTCGCCTCGCCCAGGGACGCCGCCGAGGCGTAGCCGAACGCGGCCACCCTGTGCCATCCTCCGCAGTGGAAGGTCGCCAGGACGCCCCTGGCAGCCAGGCACTCCTCGGCCCGGCGCCGCGGCGACAGGCATGCGTGCCCCATTCTGCGGCTCGTTCGAACCCCAGCGCCAGCGCCGCCACCTGCAGCTGGGACAATGCGTGCCCGTAGGCGTGCCTGCAGGACAGCGTTGGGAAGACCCGGCCTGTCTGAACACGGTCCTGAAGCACGCACACTCCGCACAGTTGCCGGGACTGCAGGGCGCAGATGCACCGCCTGGGCACGACTGTTGTCTCCGCGCACGTCTTACGCCTATGCAGATGCGCGCTCGCCTTCGGCAGGCGCCGCCAGTGGACAGGACCACCTTGAGGTGGGGCCCGTCTGCTGGCAGGGGCACCAGCTCGGAAGCAAAACGGAAGCAGAACTGTCTGGCCACCACGAGCGCATACGCTGTCGTAAGGTCGCCAAGCGCCCCCCAGACGTGCTGCGCCAGGGACCGGATCTGTCGCGCCGAAGCCCGCGCCCAGCAATGCCGGGTGACCACCGCTGCCTTGTTCGCTCCGCGCACCAAGCATGACGTGTCTTCCAAACACCCCAGCGGCATGTGGAGCAGCCCGAGCGCGGTGCGGATCTGCGTGCAGTAGGTCATCAGACTGGCCCCGTTTTGCACGGCGAGGGCGAATACCCCCAGCATTGAATCCGCCTGGGGCCAACGTTCGCCCCGATGTTCCAGGCCACTTGTTCCCACAGGCGCACCAGAGAGGCATATTTATATGCGCTGCGATGCCGCGCAAGAAACTCCCGCCTGAGGAGTTCTTGCGTTGCCATGGGCCCTGCCATCTCGGGCCCAGCATGGGCTGCGCGTTCCCGGGGGCTGCTGGTAGAGACCCCGTGACGCTTCTCCCGCACAGAGAGCAGCTCCTCTGGCGTGGCGCGGCCCAACTCTTGCACCGCGTCCGCCATCTCCCTGGGCGCCACGAGCTCGCGCTGGAGGCGCGCTGCGGCGAGGAACCCGAGCGCCGCCAATGCCGCGTCGCCGGCTTCTGCGGCAAGTCCCGCGGCTGGCGCCTTGCACACCTGCTGCGCCAGACTTCCTGCCCCTGCCCCCGTCGCACCGCCGGGCGGCGGCGCATGCGCACGGCCCGCGGAGCGCGGGCCCCTGCTTGCGCAGAGGACGCCGCCGCGGCGGCGCGGGCCGGCCCGGCGGACAAGGCCGCCACGACCTCGTCGCGACGGTCGCGGAGGCACGGCCATACCTAGGGGAACGAACAATGACATAAACATAAAAAAAACCGGATGTCCGCGCGGATTTCTCGGATCCGCGCTGGGGCCCCCTGGCGGCGCCGCCCCTGGCGCGCTCGATCCGAGAAACCCGCGCGGAGCTCAGAGTTTTTATGGTTGTGTCATTGTTTGTTCCCCTAGCACCTCCGTCGGTTCTTGGACGCCCAGGCTGAAGAGTCTGCTCCTTCAGCGGCGCCACCCGCAGGCGCTTCCCTCGGGACGCACTGGGGCGACGGCGGAGGCGTGCGCCGGAGCGTGGCGGCGAGCCACTCGCTCAAGGCCGGCGGGGCTGGCGGCGGCGCACCCCAAGTCTGCTGGCAGCGCGCGGCGTGCGGCCAGAGCCGGGCCACCGTCGCCGCCAGGCTGCTTTCCCCTCAGGCGTGAAGTCGGGCACGTCCCTCTACAGGAGGAGTATTCAAACATTGTTTTAAAGCAGTGACATGGGACGTTTCTTCCACAATGTTTGCACATTTGTTGAAAGTATTTCTAGAGCATTTTTCATTGTTCGTTCAACATCCGCCTGTAGGGGGACATGCCCGAAAATTGTTGCATTTCTTTGGCTTTCCGATACTCCCAGGTAGGACAATCTGCAACGTTGCGTTACGAGGGCACGCGAAACATATTTATGATATGGCCTCGGTCCGTTGGTGCGAACCATATGCTGGACACTGTGTCGTTCGAGTCTCGCTGACGCGAGCAGCCGCGGAGTAGCGTGCCTAGTGCCACTGACGTATCTACGAGCATCACGATGTCGAGGCCGCCAGCGCCCGCGGCAGATTCAAAGAGATACCACAAAGCATAAGCGGCGGCGACCAGCTCCCACGTTACACTCTGCTGCCTACGGAAGCACACCCACCAGGTGAGCCAAGGGGGGCACGCGCGTAGACGAAAACACGCGCTGATCTTGAAGCGCTGCGACCCAAGCCAACGTGCCTGCACCTGTTGCGTCCTTGTAAGCCACCAAACGCGGCTTGGCGGACGGCTCCAGAGGTATGTTCTTCGGGGATGCGTTTCCAAGAAACGCTGCCACCACTCGAGCGCCCTGACCAGGCGCGCTGCCATCCTCTTGCTGTTGCCGCAATCGTGCCAGAACACCGGAGCGAGGTACACGCGGACGGGTCACCGAATCTAGCCATAGCGACAAGGGGTGTAGAATGTTCCTCCCCAGGGACCACGTCCAGAGACGATAAGACTCCTCAGGAGCAAGGGGAACGAGCATGGGGCCTGAGGACACTCCAACTCGTGCCTGAGGACACGGTGACGGACACACCGCCGCCTTCCCTGGAGGCACAGGGACTCACCAACGGGTGTCTGTGTATACTTTCGGCGGCGCATGACGAGGCCGACGTCGACCGTGATGATGCTCGTCGTCGACAGTGACGAGGATCGAGGATCGAGAAGGAGGATCGACACGAAGCTTTCAAGTGATGACCAAAACTATTCAACAGCTTGTGGCTCTTGAGCGTCCATCGGATCTTGTTGGGCTTCCCGAAGCGTCCATCGGATCTTGTTGGCTTCCCGATGCGAGAAATCCGCGCGGACCTCCGAGTTTTTATGTTTATGCCACTTTTTGTTCCCCTATTCTCGTCGCTCGCACATCGTACGCCGAATGTCTCGCACCAAATCAATAGATGCATGCGCCGTGGCCTGGTTTTCCTGGGTCGCCGCTGGGCCGCTCCTGGACGGCTCCTCGGGCGCGCTCCGCGCGGCCAGGGCCCGACCCCGATAGACCCCCGCGCGGGCCTCCCGAGCGTTCGTGTGCGGAAACCGTCCTTTATGCTTCTCCGCGGTCGGCTCGGGTGCCGCAAGTGGCGCGCAGCCCTGGTCGGGTACTGCTCCTCCTCTTTCTCTTTCTCCTCCTCCTCCTCCTCCTCCTCCTCCTCCTCCTCCTTCTGCTTCGCTGCGTCGGTGCTGCGTGCCGGCTTCAGTTTGGCCCCTGCGATTCTGGCGTCGCCATCTCTTCGAGCCGGGCGTTTTGACCCAGCGTCGGGCCCCGGGGCCACAACGCAGACGGATCCGGCTCGAACGCTGGCACAGAGAGTTGGGGTCCAGGGCTCTTGCCGTGCTTTTCACGACGCTGTATGCTTGCCGAGACGTCGATCGGGTATAGCCAGGACCCCGGGTAAGGGGACCCGGTTAGTGGTAGGGCCCCGGGGCCTCAGAATTGGCCAGAATCACTAAACCAGGTCTGCCGTAGCTGGTGTTTTTCGGGTGACGGCAGTTCTGGTCAGTGGAACGGGGCGGGGGGGGCCTCCCTCAGTACACATCACTAAACCAGGTTCCACTGAACCCAGTTCTGCCAACGCCCGACCTAGGGGAAGGGCACTGTACGTATGTTCGCAGACAGTGCGCCCCCCCCCCCCCGCCCGAAGGCTAATTAGCCATGTCAGAAGGGGAGCTCGAGGGTACATCCCGAGGGGCCTATCCGGACGGACCCGCATTGAGGATGCTCCCCCGTCGAAAATCTCACTAAGCCAGGGATTGGTCTGTGAGGCTTTTGTTCCACGTTTTCGTTATTGAGCATCGTCCGGTAGCCAGGCCATAGGATCCCCAGGATACATTTTATGCTCCCTCTCTGGGCCACCCGCCAGTGCTGCCGCTGCCAATGGGCGGTGATGGCAACGACAAAACGACGACGACGATGATGATGAGGACGACTGCGATGGGCATTATTTCAGACAAGGAGGACGACGACATTATTGGAACGATGATGTTGAATCTGGCGGCGATATTGCAACTGCTGCTAGAAGGATATAGAAGGATGACGATGTGGAGGAGAAGTGCGAAGAGTTGTGGGGGTCCAGAATTCATGCATATCCGCCGTCAGGGGAGCCCATGTCCCAGGAGCCAAGTAATCAGCTGGCATGAACATTCCCAGGACCCAGCGGGGCCCAAAGATGTCCATGCCCGCTGCTTTCTGGGGGTACGGGGCATCGATTGCCCAGGCGGTGGATCTGTACAAATTTCGGCATCGGAGGGGACCTCTGTCGGGTCGAGTGGAGTACGACCCGGCGCTGCGTAGATGGCTTCCACCCGCTCTTGCGGCGCTCGCGCAGAGAACCGGCCCGCAGGAATTCGCTGTCGGTTGGTCTCGCCTCTTGTGCGGCGCGACCCGAACCTCCTTCTCTTCCATTCCTCATCCCACTTCTCCAGGCCTGTCCCTCTCCTCCTCCTTTTCCACATTTCCCTTACCCCCCCTTCATTAGCCACTCCTGCTCTTCCTTCCTCCATTCCAGTTGTCCGTAGGAATTGTGGCTCAAGTTCAAGCCCTGTCCCCTGAGGGCCCAGGGGGCAGGCTCGAGCGATTTCCAAGCATTTTGTCTACACGATCCTTCTGGAGTCCCGCCCTGGCCGCAGCAGGTAACAGCTCCCATCTTCAGGCATGGCGAGTTCAGCTGGCGACCTCCAGTCCATCATCCACTCCACGATGGCAGGTGGCACACGTTCGGTTTATGGACTTGATCTCGAGATTTAGAGCAGCTAAGTCGCTCTTAGTCGCACGAGTCAATTCAGCAGCATCTGAAACAGTGGTTTAGAGACTCGAGGTGCCTGAGTTCGGTCTGCTACGACCCAAAAACGATTCGCACCCTGCAGTACCAGCCGAGCCCATCATGCTCCTGCTCGAGGCCAGGCTGGGGCTTGTCGACCAGGGCTTGCAGTCCCTCACCGCAGCTCTGGGCCAGCCTCCTGGCATCGCTCGGACGTGTGCATGTTTTTCTCGGCGAAACCGTGGAGGACCATCCTGGACCATCGAGAAGAAAAAAACACGCACGAAACCGAAACATGCAGGGGACATGGACGTCCGAGCGATAGCGAGACCTCATTCTTCGATCCAGGTGACTGCACATCCAATCGGCGACCTCATGGCACGCAGCCAGCAAGCAGGACGTGATCATACACTAGCTTCGGCCCCGCCCCGCGCCCTCTTCTACGGCATCGACTGCACCCTGTGCCACAAGGGTCAGGAGAGGAAAACACACACAGACACAATTAATCTTCGATTCCTCAGAAAATATGGGAAAATATGGGAAGTGGGGGGGAAGACAGAAACCCAGAACATATGGGAAACTATGGGGAGTATCTTTATTTGTGTGTATTTATTTGTGTGTCCCAGGGCCCCTTCAACACGGCGTCGTGGTGATAATCATCTGGATGGTGGCATACCGTGTCATTGGCATATTTCTACGTCTGGCAGTGTCTCGGGAACGCGAGTGGCACCATGCAAGCCTGAAGGCCAACTTCCCGCATCTCCTCACTAACAATGCAGCGGCCAAGTTACAGGTGCCGTTCAATCGTATCTGTTTACGCTCCCCTCTTTTCCCGCAGCTCGTGACTCTCAACAAGATGCGAGCCGTGTTGGTGTACGTTGGACAGTTACAAGACCAGGCTGGTTCACTCGTTGCGGATTCATGCCGGCTTTTCTCAGCCAGTTTGGGACACGAAGCTTGCGGTTCATTGACGTTGCGAACCAGCGAAGTTTTTGCTAGAACGTTCGCAGAAGTGGGGTCCAGGGTGCATTCTTGGTTTTGACGGATTCCGAGGAGTCGTGAGGTTGAAGTCGGACGTTGACGCCTGGACTTTTGTCAAAGTATCGGGTGGCATGATGACGATTTGCCAAACTATACATCCACACAAGACCAAGATGAGTTCGGCCAGTGAATTTGAAAAAAGAGATAGACTCCTTCATCGACCGCCTCGACGTCGGTGAAGCCACCGTACAGGCTCCCTTGCAGTCAAAAGTCTCTCTCCCCCCTCGCCTTACTACTGCTCTAACGATTCCAGATCCGTTTCCAGCTCCGACTCCAGCTCAAGGTCAACCCATTAGTTTGCACCGTCGTTCTCGAGTTCAGGTTGCCTCCCATACGTCCCCACTGAAAAAACTTGCGGGTTGCTCAGACGGTATTTGGTTACTTGAGAGGGGAATATCGCATTCAATGTGACCTGTATCGGAGGGTGAGCTCGCTCATGCTGCAATACGACTTCGCTCATGGCTTATCTGGTCGCTGAGGTTGGCGCGGGCAGGTCCGATTCTACCCGGCATGGTTCTACCGCAGCACGCGCGAAGGTTGACGACGCCATTGGGTCCGATGCCTGGTTCATCTTCGGCAGGTGCCAGGGAATGCAACGACTGTTGGCGCCCGCGTTTTTGAGCAGGGGAGCGTTCTTCTTCCATCCACCCCCTGGCTCTCTCGCCCCCCAGCATGCGTCTGCCGTTCTTTCTCGGCTGTTTGCGCTTCCGATGTCGACGCGCGCGGCGGGTTTTTTCTACCCGCGATTTCCGTGGGGGCGACTTCTGGGCTCCATGGGGCGCGAGACAGGGGGCCCCTGAGTGACCCATTATTTGCGCTCGCGCTGGGCCCCGCCCTCCGCGCCTTCTCCTTACCCAGACTCCAGCCATCTGCGTGCCCGGCAGCTCGTGCCGACGACCTGGTTGTGGCATGCGGTGGCGCGGCGAAGGTCTTGCCTCGGGCAGTCGATCCGCTCGGGCCCCGCAATTCCCGCCGCCCCGTGCCGCGTCGAGAAAGAGCGCGCTGTTCCACGGGTAACAGAAGCGGGCCCGGGCATCAAAACTCGGATGCCGAGCGGCGCCGGCGCCGGTCCAGGCGTCGAAGTCGGTCTCGGGGCGTGCGCGGCTGAGATCAAGGGGCTCGCCGCGGGCCTCGCCCCCGGCGTCCGAGTCCGCGGCGTTCGCGGTCGCGCCTCGCGATCTCATGCGTCGCGCGAGCATGTCCTTCTGAAGGAGGGGTTGCGGCGCGAGAGGGGTCGACGACAATTTGCGACGCCGGCTCGGGAGTTTCCCCCCCGCCGGCGGCGCTTGGCGCGGAGGTCGCCTGCCATGGCTTGCAGGCCTCAGCTCGCGCCGGCGCGCTCAGGGCCGCTGGGCGCTCAAATGTCTTCTTCCACTCCTGAGGGGGCCGCGGGCGCCGGCCGCGGAGGAGGGGGTTGCGACGATTTCCTTGTGCCGGCTCCACGGTGCCAGGGCTCTGCCATTGCCCGCGCGCGACGCGTGGTCGACGAATGCCGCCCGTTCGTGGCGCGCGAGTCTTTCCAACCAACAGGTCGACCAAAAGCTCACGATGGTCCTCCTTAGAGCCCTCAAGAACTCCGCCATCGCACCCGCGACTGCTCCGAGGGTTCGACGACCCCGCGGCGACGGCGACGGCGGCGCTGGCCTGGATCAGAGCCCCTAGGGATGCATCTTGGGGTCTCTTCGGGGCACTCTCGGGGGCCTCTGGGGGGGCAGTTTTGGAGGCTCTGGGAGGGCCGCTTGGCGGCCTCTAGGGGGCCTTCTGGTGGCTTCTTCGGGCTTCCTGGTGGCATCTCGGGTGCATGTTGGGCGCCTCTTGCGGACCCTGGGGGTCTCGGGGGCTTCTCAGGGCCTCCTGGGGGCCCTTCGGGACCGAGGGTTCGAAGGCCTCCCCCTGGGCGCCGCCCTGGAGCCGTCTTGGGGCCTTCTCGGACCGTCTCGCAGGTCTCTTGGGCCATCTTGACGCCTGTCTGTGTCCTTGTTGGAGCCCTCCCGAAGGCCCGCCGGGCCGCGTCGGGGCGATCTCGGGGGATCCTCGGGCCGTCGCGGAGCGCCGGGAAGCCGCGGGGGCGAGGGCGCCAACGCAGGGCCAGAACCTTGGCAAAACCAGCGAGGTCTGCCCCTGGGGCTTTCTTGAGGGCGTTCGTGGAGGCCTCCTGGGGCGCCTGGGAAGCGCCCTTGGCCGTCTGGGCGCTATCTCGGGCGCGTTGTGCCGATTGCTCGAGGCGCAGGGCCCCTTGGATTGTGTCGGCGCTTATTTGGGCCACTCCTGTCCGTCTTGGGTTTTTCTCTCGGGCCCCGCGGCTGGGGGGCGGCGCCCTGGCCCGGCCCCCCCCGCCCGCCCCCACCCGCCTCGCGGCCGCCCCCCCCAGCCCCGAGGGTTCTCGCAAATGGGTCCGAGAGACGACTCTTCAGGATACCGACCTTGCAACCGTACGTCTGGGCGTGAATGAGCAACGACTCCCTCCTTTCATCCGCGCCCCTTCCCTCGGGATCTCTTCGCGCCTTGGAGCGCGACTCGGAGATGAAGACAACCGTTCGGGAGGCCTGCCTAAGGATGCGACGATGCGGCAGGTGATTGCATCCTACGCTGCGTGGTTTGTCGACGCGCTGTGGCATTTGCGCCAACAATTACAACCCTTTCCTCTGAATTGGAGCACGCGTGCACATGCTTGCATCGCCCTTCATTCCCTGACGCTCGCACAAATATCAGCGCACTATCATCTGCAGCCGCGTTGGATGTGTTGCGGCGTGCAGCGTTGCAGTTTTTTGGGTGAATCCAGGTGTTTCCGAATCTTTTCGCAGGATCATGTCAGGCCGCCTTCGAGCTGCTGCCAGCGTTCGAGGACTGCACGGCGTTTAAAAGCCGTCGCCCGATGAGGTGTTCGAGCGGTTCGGGATTTCTGCGCGCGTATCTGAGGCGGGGTCAGTGCACTTCGCGGAGGCGTGTGTCCTTCCGCTTGGCTGTTGCGAGCAGCGGACGCTGGGCTGATTCGGGGGTCCATTTGGGCAGAGGCGGGTGTTCAAGCGGAGACGGATTTGCTCGCCAGGGGTGCGCCGCTCCTGCCGTTCCCCATCATCCCCCTTATCCTTCCGTTGTTTGCAGTTCCTCTCCGTGTCGACCCCTTTTATCATCCTTTCCCCCGTTTTCATCCCTTCTCCTTTTTCTCCCACTCCCTCCCCGTCGTCATTCCTCCGCTTCTGGCCGCGAGGCTGTGTCCATAAGTGGCTCGAACCATGGTTTTAGTATGCATCGCGGGCGCTTCTTCGGTTCACGCGCAGATGTTCTGTCTCGTTGTTGCGAGCGCCCAGTGGTGCGGTGGGGACTGCGTTGTCCCGCCACGAGCCCAGCTGTTTGTTGCTTGTTTCCTGTTGACGTGCTCGCGTAGCCCAGTTCTGTCATGCAAGCGCCTCGGTGTCCTTTTGTTGCGCCCTCATGGCGCCGCGTGTGCGGAGCCAGTGAGCTGTGCGTAGCCCGCCTAGCTTTTAGCGGAAGAGGTTCGCTCTCGCCCCGCAGATCAACAACAAGTGTGCGGAACCAGTGTCCAGTTCCACGGGCTTGGGATTTGGGAGTGTCTGGCCGGATCTGTGATGTTCGCTTGTCACAGTGTAGGGGCTTGGAACGGTGGGGTGGGTCAGAGAAATATTTGCCTTGCCATGGCCGTTCCGTGTCGTGTCGACGCGGCGGCGACCCCAGCAAGGGTGTTTGACGTTGAACGCTGCCAGTGGCCAGGGGTCGGTCGATATCGAAAGACCGGCGACATCGGAACCCCGCGACCGTTCAAGGGTGAAATATCAATGCGGTGTTAGAAATCATCGCGCACGTCGTCACGACAAGAGGGTGCCACAGACGAAGTGGGCCGGGAAGGGACGACTTGCGAATACATCACATTCGGTGGCAATTCGAACCGATGGGTACATCGAAGTTCAATTGTCCGTAAGGGCTTCGCCCCCTGCCGCCAGCCCCCTCTCTGTCAGAACGGGATATATCAGAGTCGCGTCGGTGCGTTTCGGCGCTGCCTTGGCGCATCTGGGAACATCATGCGGGGAGATATGGGGATCATCAGCGCATATTGATACGTGGGCGTTCTCCTATTGGCCTTCGGCCCATCCCGCCACCGTGTCTGGGTTGTGGGTCTCAGGCCTCTTGTATGTGTTGGGGTGTCGTGGGGAGCCTCTCGGAGGCCGCTTGGAGGCGGTTTCGGCGCCCCTTGGGGGCCTGATGGGGCCTCGTGGGGTATCTTTTGGGTCTATTAGAGGCTTCTTTGGCGCGTCTTGGGGCTTCCTGTGGGCTTCTCAAAGCTTCTCGGGGCGCTTCTTGGGCCATCTTGAAGCCCTCTCGGGCCGTCTTGGGGCCCTCTTGGAGGCGTCTTGGGCTGTCTTGGGGCGGTTGGGGGAGCTGCTTGAGCCATCTCGGAACGTCAGAAAGACGAAAATGCGAGAACCCCAAACTCCTTCAAAAACCTTTTTGTTAAATCGACGGTGTTGGCCTGGGGGGCCTTGGAGCGCTCTTGGGGCCCTCTTGAGGCCCTCTTGGGCCGTGTTGGAACCATCTTCGGGCGCCTCGGAGCACTCTTGGCCTCGGCATTACGAGTACGGCGTAATTTACGAGGGTTCATGGCCACGTGGACGCGAATCTGAAATACTTTACGAGGGTTTGTTGCCTCGGGGACGCAATAATTGAACAATTTGCGAGGGTTTGTGGCCTCGGGGGCGTGACGATTGTGCAATTCACAAGGAATTCTGGCTTCGGGTACGCGACTATTGAGCAATTTGCTAGGGTTTGTGGCCTCAGGGACGCGAATATTGAACAATTTACAACGGATTCTTGTGTCGGGGACGCGAGTATCTTATAATTTGCAAGGGTTCGTTGCCTTGGAAAGAGCGCGTTCTGTGGTCGCTTGAGGGGGGGGGTTTGGAACCCGACCCCCCCCTGGATGGAGGGGGGGTTCCTAACCCCCCCCCTTCCCGTGATGGAGGGGTGGGGGGGTTTCAACCCCCCCTTCCACTATTTTTCCTCTCTCCCTTTCCTCGGGCCAGCGCCTGCGTCGGCGGCGGCTGGCGGCGGCGGCGGGGGCGACCGTACATGGACATTACATTCGAACCCTGTGGCCCAAGATGCCCCCCCGACCCCCGAAATTAATATTGATGGCGTGGCGACTGGGGGGGCGTGAGTGGACAGAAATATTCGAACCCCAAAGCACCGCCTTCACTGAGATCAACATTGATGTCGGGGGCGCGGGGGTGATTTAGAATCTCCCTCGAATGTGTGAGGGTTTGAATAGATTGTCCATCTACTGGACGACTTTCTTTTCTGGGCCGGCGCCGGCGCCTGCGGCGGCGGGCGGCGGCGGCGAGGAGCGTCGACGAGGGCGACGGCGACGGCGATGACGTCGTCGATGACGAAGCTCCGCGACCGTGCGTTGGTTTTTGGTCAGAGCCTGTGGTAGTTGTGGTGGTTGTGGTGGCAGGTTGTGGTGGTGGCGGTGGCGGTGGTGGTGGTGGTGCGGTGTTTTCTGGTGGTGGTGGCGATGGTAGTTGTGGTGGTGGTGGGTTAAAGTGGTGGTAGCGGTGGCGGTGGTGGTGTGGTGGTTTGTCGTGGCAGTTGTGGTGGTGGTAGTGGTTGTGGTGATGGTGGCGGTGGGTTGTGGCTGCGGTGGTGGTGGTGGCGGTGGTGGTGGTTGTGGTGGTTATGGTGTTGGTTTGTTGTGGTGGTGGTGGTTGTGGTAGTGGTGGGCTGTGCTGGTGGCGGTGGTGGTGGTCGTGGTGGTGGCGGTGTGGTCGTTTGTGGCGGTTTGTGGTGGTGGTGGTGGGTTGTGATGGTGGCGGTGGTTGTGGTTGTGGTGGTGGTGTGGTTTGTTTTGGTGGTAGTAGTTGTGGTGGTGGTTGGTGGTGGTGGTTGTGGTTCGGTGGTGGTGTGGTGGTGGTTTGTGGTGGTGTTAGGTCGTTATGGTGGCGGTGGTGGTGGCGGTGGTGGTGGTGGCGGTGGTGTGGTGGTTTGTGGTGGTGTTGGTGGCGGTGGTGGTGGCAGTTGTTTGTGGAGGTGGTGGTGGTGGTGGTGGTGGTGGCGACGGCGGTGGTGGTGGTGTGGTGGTTTGTGGTGGTGGTGGTGGTGTGGTGGGTTGTGGTGGTGGTGGTGGTTGTGGCGGTGGTGGCGTGGTGGTGTGGTAGATTGTGGTGGTGGTGGTGAGTTATTGTTGTTATTGTTGTTATTGTTGTTGTTGTTGTTGGTGTTGTTGTTGTTGTTGTTGTTGTTGTTGTGGTGGTGGTGGTGGTGGTGGTGGTGGTGGTGGAGGTTGTGCGGTGGTTTGGTGGTGGTGGTGATGGTGGGTTGAGGTGGTGGTGGTGGTGGTATCGGTGATGGCGGTGGTGGTGGTGGTGGCGTGGTTTTTTGTGGTGGTGGTGCTGCTGCTGGTAGCGGTGCTGGTGGTAGTGGGTGGTGGTGGGTAGTGGGTGTTGTGTGGTGGTGGTGGTAGTTGTGATGGTTGTGGTGGTGGTGGTGTGGTGGTTTGTGGTGGTGGTGGGTTGTGGTGATGGTTGTGATGGTGGCGGTTGTGGTGATGGTGCTGGTAATGGTGTGTTGGTTCTTGGTGGTGGTGGTGGTGATTGTGGTGAGTTGTGGTGGTGGTGGCGTTTTTGGTTGTGGTTGTGTAGTGGTTTGTGGTGATGGTGGTGGTTGTGGTGGTGGTCGGTTGTGGTGAGTTGTTGTTGTGGTGGTGGTGGTGTTGGTTGTGGTGGTGGTGGTGGTGATGTTGCGGTTTGTGGTGGTGGTGGTGGTGTGGCCTTCGGCTCTTCCCGCCATCGTGCGTTGGCTTTAGGTCAGAGTTCTAATGGGCGCCTATTGAGGTCTCGTCAGAAGGGTCTCGGGGGCGTCTGAGGAGCATGTGTGAAGCCTCGTTGACCTTCTGAGGGCCTCTCGGTGGCTTCTGGGGGGCGAGGGCTCGATGTGGCGATTTGTGTGTTCCCTCTGCGGCCTCTGGGCCCTCTCTGGTAATCGTCGCTGCGTCCCCGCCGTCGGCGCTGCTGGCCGCCGCCAGCGCCGGTGCCGGCGCGGGGGGCGGGGGGTTTGGACCCCCACCTCCCCCCCTGGGCTGCCTCTGGTCATCGTCGCTGCGTCCCCGCCGTCGGCGCTGCTTCCCCCCCCCCCTTTGGGAGGGGGGGGGGTTCGGGAGGGGGCGGGGGGGTCAGGCGGGAGGGGAGTCCCCGTGGTCCTGACCGACGGCGCCGAGTGTTGGGGGGGGGCCCTTCCCCAGTTGGAAACGCGCCGCCTAATGTTTCCAAGGCAAGCGCCCGTGAAACCGTTCTCTCTCTCTCTCTCTCGCCTCGGGGACGCAAGCCTTGAGTAATTTACAAGGGTTTGTTGCCTCGGGGGCGCAATAATTGCATACATTGCAAGGATTAACGGCGTCGGCGACGCGAGTGTTGAGTAATTCATTCGGGTTTTGTTGCTTCGGGGGCGCAGGAATTTAGTATTTTGTGAGGGTTACTGGCCGCGGGAACGCGAACCTTGTGTAATTTACGAGGGATCTTGGCGTCGGGGGCGCAATTGTGTTGCAATCTACTTGGGATCGTGGCCCCAAAGGCGCGAACGTAGCGTAATTCATATGAGATCGTTGCATCGGGGGCGCGAATACCTGCCAAATACCAGAGTTTTCGACCATCGGCGGAGATTTGCATAGCTGGTTCCGCGTGCCGCGGACGACTGACTAGGATGCCAAAGTGCCCTGATGCGGATTTGCGAGCTTTCGTGAGCTCTCTGGGATGGCCGGCCAGCGAATCAAGAGCGACAGCGTTGGATAAGGATTTCCAGGGCCACGCCGCGTCAAAACGAAAACGAATACAAAGGAGCATTGCGTTAACATCGGCATGACAGCGACGAGGACGAAGATGACACTGACAATCTCAAGTCGCCCATGCGGAGTGATTGAGGTGTGAGCGGGTTCAAAATGGACTGATTTCTGGGCCTATTCTTCACTGGACGGGGTGATTATCACACCGGTGTATGGTGCATTTCGTCAAGGATTGTGGCTTCGGTGACGCGAACGTGATGCAATTTGCAAAGGATCGTGGCTTCGGGGACGCGAGCACAGCGTAGTTTACCAAGGATGATTGCGTCGGGAGCGCGGATCTGGGGTGGTAGCCAGACGCTTTTCGGCCCCCCCCCCCTCGCGCGGACTTGAACAATTCGCAGTAGGAAGCAGAAGCCAGGATTGTAACACTGGAGACTGGAAGCTGCAACTGGTGCAGGGCATTGAAAACTCAGCCTAGCCTGATGGCTCCGCAAAGGGGGCCAGCGGATACCATGCGCACCCAAAAAACCATATGTTTGAGAAGAGAACACGCTCCATCTTGGCAGTGCGCGCAGATGGATTACAGCAGGGTGTGGTGCGCCCGAGTAATGATAATATGTTGGACTGCGTTCGCCTGACGCGCATGTAGTCTTCGGAGGCATGGGGGACGACGTGATCATGAAGGGCTTCTCGATTGTGGCGTGCCGACCTCCTGTTGTGTAACTGGTGATGGAGAAACCAAGAAATTTTAGTGGAATCGTTGCGACGAGTTGTCGCGCGACAGCGCGAGTCTGAAATCAACCGTCGCCTATCCGTGTGATTGTTCGGAAAACTTGAGGGCACGTGGACCATTAGCCGCGAGGGAATGCCAAACCGTATTTTGAATTTTGAACTTTTCCTCTCTTCATGCATACTGCTGTATAGCATGATACAGGCTACAAGTTGCGAGTCACATCGAACGATATGTGCATCCTGAACACGTGTTGCCTTTCATTCATGTGTCTTTGGGATCTGCTCAGCATTGTTGAAAATACGTTCGCACCACAAGTGGGAACGACACCTCAAGTGAATCGCACGGCCTGTCGGCGTGTGGAAAAGGCTGTCGAGCCCCAGCAACCTTGTAGTTGAATCGAGGGGAAGCCCCTTCCCTTTGATCCCTTCCCCGCCGGGGGGGTGGGGGGGTCCTGGTGGTGGGGTCCCGGGGGGGGTCCCGAGGGGGGGGTCCCGGGGCAGATACGACTCCCTCTCGGGCGGTTTGGCGGCCAAGAAAAGCCGCAGGACGCGGCAAAAGTGCTCCAGGATGTCCCCAAGACGATCTTCGAGGATTCCACATCGATGACGTGTCGGTACAAGTCGCCAAAGTAACGTCCAAACGGCACAAAAGGTTTCCACAACGCCCCAAAAAGCCTCCAAAAGGATTCCCAAAACGGCCTCCATGGGCACAAATCATAGATTTTCCGTACGTTTTACAAAGATTTCGGCGTTGTTACCTTGTCACCTTCCCGACGATCCAAGACTGGCCAAGAAGCCCCCAAGACCGCCCCAAGATGGCCCAAGAGGCCTCCAAGAGAGTTCCAAAACGACCCACGAGGGCTCCAAGACCGACCAAGAGGCCTCCAAGATAACCGAAGAGGCCCCCAAGATGGCTCCAAGGAGGAGCCCAGACGGGGGACCCGAACGAACATTTCGAGCCCTCGGCCTCAGATGCTCTCGGGAAGCCCCCAGAGGCCCCTCAGAAGCAACCCAAGAAGCCCCAAGAAGCTTCCGAAAGACCCCTGGTTGCCTCAAGAGGCTAGCACGAGCCTCCCAAGCGGACCCCAAGACCTCGTCGTCCTCGTCGTCGCCGTTTTCAAGGTCGGCGGCACCGGCCGGAAGGCCTTCGCAATACGTTCGCATCACAACTGGGAACGACACCTCAAGCGAATCGCACGGCCCCAGCCCTACCGACGCGTCTGGTGGTGCGATCTGGAGGATGCATTTGTAGAGAGAAGGGGCGGAGGGAGGCACGAGGGAGAATGCTGATGCTTGGAAAGACGGATAACGATGCCGAGGAGAAGGGGGAGTAGGAGGCGTGAGCCACCACAGAGTACGCAGGCGGCTCACGTGGGCCAATATTCTGCGTCACGATGGCAGGCGAGTGCTTGTCGACGTATGGCTGCCACGGAGTGGCGAAGAATATTTCAGCTCAAGCTTGTCGAGACTATTATTCCGTTTAGACTCTTTAGACCACCCGCTCCGATCTTGGCGGTTGTTGGGTCAGCTGCGGATTTCAAAAGCAGCTACGGTGCAGATATCCGAGACGTCGAGGCGGCAGGATGTTCAATCAAGTGTTGCTTCGCTGACAGTTGATATCAAGGGTTTTGGACGTGCAGCGCACTGGCAGAAGGCGCTCAGAGTATTATTTGATGCGTCGCAGCCACGCACTCCAGTTCTCTACGCCGTGGTCATAAGCGCGTGCGGCAGAGGCAGGCAGTGGCAGCAGGCGTTGTCGTTACTCGGCGAACTGCGACAAGTGGGGCCAGAACCGAGTTTAGTGTGTTACAATGCGGGGATCAGCGCATGCGACAAAGGTGGACAGTGGCAGAGGGCGCTGTGGCTTCTCAACGAGATGAATGACACGAAGATAGAGCCAGACGCTGTCAGTTACAATTCAGGCATGAGTGCCTGCGACAGAGCTGGGCAGTGGCAGAAGGCTCTGTGGATGCTGTTCAGCGAGTTCATCGAAGCGTCTCTCGAGCCAACTACCATCAGCTACAGTGCTGGGGTAAGCGCGTGCTCGAAAGGATGGCAATGGCAGCACGCGTTGGCACTGCTTGGCAGCATGGAAGGGGTGAAGCTATCGCCCGATGCCATCTCTGTGTGTGTCCATAGACATATTGTGTTCAAGGAGCTCGGGATCAGATGGTCGGAGCCTGTATCAAGGAAGATGAAGAGAGAAGATGGATCATAATAATGAGGTGGATGAGAAACATGGGATGGAGAATGGAGGACAGTTGGGGGAATGGAGTAATTGGAGAGAAGGCAGGACATATCCTTTCTTTCATCCCTCATCCCTCCACCATCCGTTTCCCTCTTCACTGACTGTTGTCTCCTCCTCTCTGCCTCCTCCCTCCTGCCTCCTCCATCATTCCACATCCGCCTTCTCTCCTCCCGTGACCCGCACCGGATGGACCTTGCTTCCGAGGGAACAGGGGAGTCACCTAAATTGTTTTACCCCGTTGTTTGACTGAAGACTTGGTACGACGTGGGTACTTGTCCTGAAAGCTTTCGGCAGGATGTACTGTATAATTTGGTCAGGTCACGAGAAGGCCGAATCGAAAGCAACTGTTTCTGCACTCGCGCGCATGAGTCCACGTTACGGCTCTAGTCACCTACAATTCTGGAATCAGCGCGTGCGAAAGAGGTGGTCAGTGGCAGCGGGCGTTGTCTTTGCTAGATGATTGCTAAGGCCTTACGGCAGGTGCCGCCGACCATGGACGGCTCCCCATGATGGAAGAGGCATTCAGGAAGGTCGGGATCAGACGCTCCCAAGAGTGCCCAAGAGGCTACACGAGGCCCCCAAGATGTGCCCAAGAACCCCCACGTTTTGGGGATGTCTTGGGAGCCTTTTGGGATCCTCCTGGGGCTTCCCGGCGGTTTCCTAGGGACGCCTGGGTGCTTCGTGAGGGCCTTTGGGGGGCCTCTTGGGCCCCGGGACCCCCCTGGGTGGTAGTTGTATTCTTATCCGAGACCCCCCCCCTCCCCCCCCCTCCCCTCTCCAGGACTCGCCCCCTCCCCGGCGGGAAAGAGGTTAAAGGGAATGGTTTTCTTTTCGACTCTATTCTAGACGCTTCGCGTAACCCCACCAGCCCATCCAGAAACGATGCCCAGAGGAATTGCCTCGATCAGGGAAGTGGGCAGGGTCCCCCAGTGGAGGCCTCTTGGAGCGTCTTGGGGGCCTCTTGGCGGTCCCGGACGCCTCTTAGAGCGTCTTGGGTGCCTCGGAGAGTTGCTTGGGGCCTCGTGGGGGTCTCTTGGGAGCCTATTTGAGGCCTCTTGGGCGCCTGTTGAGGCCTCCTGGGGCCTCCTGGGCGCCTCTTGGGACCCTCTTGAAGCGCTCTTGGGATCCTTTGGAGCGCTCTTGGAGCCGTCTTGGGCCTCCTTGGAGCTATCTTGAAGCCTCGGATGGCCATCGGAAGCGAAAAGGCGAGAAAGCAAAAAACATTGATTTCCCTAAGGTTTTGGAAGGATTTTGACCTCTTCGGGGCCTCCTGGGGGAGCTCTTTGGCCACTTGGAGCCGCCTTGGAGCGGTCTTGGGGCCTCTTGGAACATCTTGGGAGCCATCTTGAGGCATCTTGGGATATCTTGAGCCATCTTGGAGGGCATCTTGGGCTCTCCCAGGCGCTCTCGGAGTCATCTGAAGCGATGCCCCCCCCAGGAGGCCAAAATGTGGCCAAAATGTGATTTTGGCATTCTCGCCGAGGCCTCTTGGAGCGTTTTGGTGCCTCTGGATGGCCTCTTGGGGCCTCTTGGGGGTTCCCTGGGAGCCTCTTGGGGGCATCCTGGGGGCCTCTTGGGGGCTTCTTGAGGCCACATGCCTCTAGGGGCCTCCTGGGCGCCTCTTGGGGCCATCTTGGAGGAGATCGATCACAGGAGGGGGGGGCTAAATTAGCCCCCCCCCCTCAGGAGGCCAAAATGGGGCCAAAACCCTAGTAAAACAAATGATTTTGGCTTCCTCGCCGAGGCCGTTTTGGACGCTCCAACGCGTCGCGAACCCCCCCGTCCAGGTTCAGGGGAGGGGGTAGGGGGAGGGGTAAACCCCTCCCCGAAGGAGACGAAGGAGGTTGGAAGAAGAAACTCTCTAAACCACCTACGCCCAGAGGGCTGGTGGGATTACGACATTGCTCAGTTTCGCTCAGGCTGTTCCGCCTTGGCTGGCGCGCTTCAGAAGGAGAGCCCAGGGAAAAGGGGGGAGCGGCGACGGCGACGACGACGGCGACGACGACGACAACGACCAGTCAACCGAAACAGCCACTCGCACACGCCGACAGGATCGACGGATTTGTGGCAAGCGATGTTGGAGCCAACCATCATCAGCTACAGTACTACGATCAGCGCTTGCGATAAGGGCGGGCAGTGGCAGCATGCGCTGCTATTGTTGAGCAAGTTATGGCAACAGGCGTTAGAACGAGACCTCATCAGCTACAGCGTCGGAATCAGCGCGTGTGAGAAAGGTGGGCGGTGGCAGCAGGCGATGATGTTGCTCTGCGAGCTTGGGGCAGCGAAGATGGAGACAGACGTGATTAGTTACAACGCTGCGATCAGCGCGTGTGAGAAAGGTGGGCAGTGGCAGCAGGCGCTGTTGTTGCTCAGGGAGGTACGGACAGCGAATATGGAATTGGATGCCGTCACTTATAGTGCTGGTATAAGCGCTTGCGAAAAGAGTAGGCAGTGGCAACAGGCACTTGCATTACTCAGCGAGATGAGCGATGTGAGAGTAGAGGGAAACGTCGTCAGCCACAGTGCTGCAGTGAGTGCATGCGAGAAGGGTGGACAGTGGCAGCATGCTCTGTCGCTGCTCTTTGAAATGATAATCCGTAAGGGCTTCGCCCCCTGAGGCCAGCCCCCTCTCTATCATAATGGAATATATCAGAGTCGCGTCGGTGCGTCTCGGCGCTGCCTTGGCGCATTTGGGAGCATCGTGCGGGGGCGGATAGGACTCATCAGTGTATATTCAGACGTTGGCGTTATCGAAGACGCCTACGGCGAATCACCGCCGCCCCCTGCCTTTTTGGAAGCGCCTATGTGGCCGAATGTTGAGGCCAGACCTGCCAAGCTATCGGAACATGTGTTCCCCGAATCGGTTTGGAAAGCCTTCGGGGAACACGTGGGCATCTTGAAGGTCATCTTGGCCATCTGGAGGCCATTTTGACCCTTGGGCCGTCTTGGAGGCCATCTTGAGCGTCTTGGAGGCCTCTTGGGCCGTCTTGGGGGCCTCTTGGGGCCGTCTTGGGCCGCTTGGGCGATCTTTGGGGGCATTTGGGCAGTCTCGGGTCGTCGGATGGCCGAAAAAAGCAAATGCCACACTCATTACAATCCTTCAAAACTCATGGGAAATCAATGATTTGGGCCTTTTCGGCCCTTCCTGGAGGCCCTCTTGGAAGCCTCTTGGGCCGTCTTGGGCCATCTTAGTGCCGTCTTCGGCTGTTTTCGTGGGCTCCTGGCCCGTCGTCCGACGCCGTCGGAAGCCGTTTGGGGGTTCCCTCTGGGCCGACTTGGGGCCTCTTGGAATGCTCAGGACCATCTTGGAGGCCATCTTGGTCTTAATATCGGAGGTGGATAGACCTCCTACCCTGACACGTCGATTAAGGAATTGGCCGTTTTCGGTTTGCGAGAGGGCGTCGCGGCCGTCATTTTTGCGGGTCCAGGTCCGTCGGTTTCGGTCCCAGGCCGTTTTCATTAAGGTGAGGTTTACTACAGGGAGGTTTGTCCACCGCCGATAAAAGCCTCCCGGGCCGTCTTGGGGGCTTCTTGGGCCGTTCTGGGGTCATCTTGGAGGCCTCTTGGGCGATCTTTGGGCGATCTTTGAGGGCTCTTGGGCCGTATCGGGCCTTCGGATGGCCGAAAAGAAGCAAATGTCAAAATCCTTCAAAAACCTAAGGAACATCAATGTTTTTGGCCTCTTCTGGCCTTCCTGGAGGCCCTCTTAGGGGACTCTTGGGCCGTCGTTGGCCACCTTCGAGCCAACTTCGGCCATCTTGGTGGGCCCCTGGCCCGTCTGACGCCGTCGGAAGCCGTTTGGGGGCCTCTCTGGGCCGACTCGGGGCCCTCTTGGGATGCGCCAGGGCCGTAGGCCATCTTGAGCGTCTTGGAGGCCTCTTGGGTCGTCTTTGTGCCCTCTTGGGGCCGTCTTGGGGGCCTCTTGGGCAGTCCTGAGGCCATTTTGGAGGCCTCTTGGGCGCTGTGGGGGCGATCTTGGGGGACTTGGGGCCCTCTTGGGGCGCTTCGGGGCCGCCTTAGAGGTCATTGGGCGTCTTGGAGGCCCCTTGGCCCGTCTTGGGGCCCTCTTGGGGCCGTCTTGGGGCCCCCTTGGGGCCTTCTTGGGGGCTTCTTGGGCCGTCATGGGGCCATCTTGGAGGCCTCCTGGGCGATCTTGGGGCGACCTTGGGGGCCTCTTGGGCCGTCTTGGGCCGACGGAAAGCCGAAAATGCGCAAATACCAACATCCTTCTTGGGGCGATCTCGGGAGCCTCTTGGGCCGTCTGGAGCCGTCGGAAAGCCGAAAAGGCACAAAGACCAAAAGCCTTCAAAAACCTAAGGTAAATCAATGATTTTCGCCTCTTCGGGCCTTCCTGGAGGACCTCTTGGAGGTCTCTTAGGCCGTCTTGGAGGCCTCTTGGAGGCCTCTTGGGCCGTCTTGGGCGATCTTCAGGCTATCTTAGGCCGTCTTGGGTACATCTTGGACCGTCTTGCAAGCAACTTGGGGCCATCTTGGCCGTCTTGGAGGCCATCTTGGCCGTCTTGGAGGCCATCTTAGGGCCGTCTGGGGCCGTTTGCAACCGGGTCTTCCGGGTGGCCGGCGGGACGGGCCGGAGCCCCAGGGGGAGTTCTTTTTGGAAAAAGAACCAAAACCAAAACCGATAGGATTTAACACGCCAGGCACCCCTTTGATAAATCCAAAGGGGGCGGCGGATCGAAGGCGCCCACGGCGAACCACCGCCGCCCCCTGCCTTTTTGGAAGCGCCTATGTGGCCGAACGTTGAGGTCAGACCTGCCAAGCCATCGGACCATGTGTTCCCCGAATCGGTTTGGAAAGCCTTCGGGGATCACATGGGCATCTTGAAGGTCATCGTGGCCGTCTTGGAGGCCTCTTGGGCGATCTTTCGGCGATCTTTGGAGGGTCTTTGGCTGTCTCGGGCTGTCGGAATGTCGAAAAGAAGGAAATGTCAAAATCCGTCAAAAACCTCATGGCAAAGGCCTCCGTCAAAAACCTCAAAAGACCTTTGGGGGGTTCTTTGGCTGTTCTGGGGCCATCTTGGAGACCTCTTGGGCGATCTTTGGGCGATCTTTGAGGGCTCTTGGGCCGTATCGGGCCTTCGGATGGCCGAAAAGAAGCAAATGTCAAAATCCTTCTTCAAAAACCTAAGGAACATCAATGTTCTTGGCCTCTTCTAGCCTTCCTGGAGGCCCTCTTGGGGGCCTCTTGGGCCGTCTTGGGCCAGCTTCGAGCCAACTTCGGCCATCTTGGTGGGTTCCTGGCACGTCTGACGCCGTCGGGAGCCTTCTTGGGGGCCTTTTCTGGGCCAACGGGGGCCCCTCTTGGGGCGCTTCGGGGCCGTCTTGGAGGCCATCTTGGGCGTCTTGGAGGCCATCTTGGGCGTGTTGGAGGCCTCTTGGGCCGTCTTGGGGCCCTCTTGGGGCCATCTTGGAGGCCACTTGGGCCGTCATGGGGCCCTCTTGGGGGCCTCTTGGACGATATTGGGGGCCTCTTGGGCCGTCTTGAGCCGTCGGAATGCCGAGAAGAAGCAAATTCCAAAATCCTTCAAACACCTAAGGGAAAGCAATTGTTTTGGCCTGTTCGGGCCCTCCTGGAGGACCTCTTGGAGGCCTCCTGGGCCGTCTGGGAGGCCTCTGGGGGGCCGTCTTGGGCCGTCTTGAACTCTCTTGGGCCGTGTTGGAGGCCGTCTTGGACCATCTTGGGCGGACTTGGAGGCCATCTTGGGCCATCTTCGCGATTTGTTGAGGATGTCCCGAGCGAAACGGCCGTTTCAGGGAGGATTGTTCGTGGAGTTTGCGCTCCTGGGCAATCCTCCCAGGACCCCAGCTGGACGGGCCGAAGCGCCAGGGGGAGCTCTTTTGGAAAAAGAACCAAAACCGAAAGGGTCCAGCACGCCAGGCTCCCCTGCGATGAATCGACAGGGGGCGGCGGATCCTAGTGGCCTTCGACCCATCCTGCCACCGTGTCTGGGTTGTGGATCTGAGGCCTCTTGTATATTATTGGGGTGTCGTGGGGGGCTTCTCGGGGGCCTCTTGGAGGCGGTTTCGGCGCCTCTTGTGGACCTCTTGGGGCCTCGTGGGGTATCTTTTGGGCCTCTTGATGGCTTAATTGGCGCGTCTTGGGCGCCTCTTGGGGCCTCTTGGGGCCCTCTCGGGCCGTCTTGGGTCCCTCTTGGAGGCGTCTTGGGCTGTCTTGGGGCGGTCTTGGGAGCTTCTTGAGCCATCTTGGAGCGTCGGAAAGCCGAATTTGCGAGAACCCCAAACTCCTTCAAAGACCTTGTGTACAATCGACGATATTAGCCTCTTGGGGCTCTCTCGGGACGCCGCTTGGAGCGCTCTTGGGGCCTTCTTGGGTCGTCTTGAAAACATCTTCGGGCGCCTTGGAGCACTCTTGGCCTCGGCAATACGAATATGGCGTGAACTGCGAGGGTTCATGGCCATGTGGACGCTAATCTGGAATACTTTACGTGGGTTTGTTGCTTCGGGGACGCAAGAATTGAACAATTCGCGAGGGCTTGTGGCCTCGGGCCCGCGAATATGGTATACCTTACAAGTGATTATCGCTTCGGGGCCGCGACTATTGTGCAATTTGCAGGTGGGTGTGGCCTCGGGGACGAGAATATTGTATAGTTGACTGCAGATTCTGGCTTCGGGGACGCGAGCCTTGTTTAATTTGCAAGAGTTTGCCGCCTCGGGGCAGCAACACTTGAGTAATTTACGAGGGTTTGTTGTTTCGGGGGCGCAGCAATTCTGTAATTTGAGAGGGTGAATGGTTTCGGGGACGCGAATATCGTGTAATGTACCAGGGTGTATTTCCTCGGGGACGCGCAAATTGTTTAATTTGCAAGGGTTACTGGCCTCGGGGACGCGAATATTGTATTATGTACAAAGGATCGTGGTCTCGGGGGCGCAGCTGTGGCGTAGTTTACAATGGATCGTGGCCCCAGAGGCGCGAATGCATAATAATTGGAGGGAGGCCGTGGCCTCGGGGGCGCGAAGATGGCGTATTTAAGGATCGTGGCTTCGGGGACGCGAACGTGGTGCGATTTGCGATGGATCGTGGCCTCGGGGACGCGAGCACAGTGTAGTTTACCAAGGATTATTGCGTCGGGAGCGCGAATCTCATGTATTTTTACGTGTCCCACGGCCCCGCAGGAATTCAGGCAACGCGATTCGTGGATGGTGACTGGACGCTCTTCAGCTTCACCCCCCTCCTCTCCCAATTTACAACAGGAAGCAGAAAGCAGGATTGTAATATTGGAGACTGGAAACTGCAACTGGCGCAGCGAGCAGCAAGCCGATCTTCGCAGCCTGATGGCCCCAAATGGGGCCGGCGGAAATTGCGCGTGGAGCCGAACACGATCAGTTATAATTCAGGAATTGGTGCGTGTGACAGATTCGGCCAGTGGCAGCAGGCTTTGCGACTCTTCAGAGACATGACCGACACAAGGGTGGAGTTGGATCTAATTAGCTACAATACTGGAATTAACTCATGCGGGAAAGGTGGGCAATTGCAGCATGCGCTGTCGTTGCTCAGGCAATTGCGAGAATCCAAGATGAAACCGAACTTGATCACTTACAATGCCGCAGTCAGTTCTTGCGAGCCAAGTGGGCATTGGCAGCAGGCGCTGTCGTTGCTCAGAGATTTGCGAGAGGCCACGTGGAATCCGGATATTGTCAGTTACAATGCCGCACTCAGGGCGTGCGAGAAGGGTGGACAGTGGCAGCCTGTGCTGTTGATGGTCAGGGAGTTGTCGGAGGCGAATCTGCAGCCGGACGCCCAGACTTTCAGCGCTGGCATAAGGGCTTGCGAGAAGGGATGGCATGGCATTGAGGGAAGAAGCGGACACCTGTTTTCTGGTGCGCACTCTTTTGGATTGGATGCAATTCGCGCTTGCGTTGAGGATGAATCGAGGACCCTTGCGGGCTCAACATACCACAAACGCGAAAACAACAAATTGATGATTGTGCTTGAACGGTTCTATTGAATCGTGTCGCCAGGCTCGACAGGCCGATTCCTTGTGCGCTCCAGCATTCTTCACGGTGCGCCAGCGAGCCGTGAAGGGTGAAGGGACTTGCGACGTACACTATCCGGCGTATTACAGGCTCGCACGGGGTCGAATCATCCAGCTGCCTGCGGTACGTCCCGTCACCGTGCCACCACCCCCAGCATTCTGAGTGGCGACCTTTCGAGGGGGCATGGGAGGCCGTCACGTGGGACGCCGCATGTCTCCCGGTTTGGGAGAGCCGTGATGAGGATTATGAGGATGATCTCTTCACTAATTGAGGAGCTCTCCTGGAGCTCTCTTGTGCCGTCTTGGGGCTGTACTGTGGGGCCGTCTTGGGCCGTCGAAGGGCCTTCTAAGGCTGCCGTGGGTCCCACGGGAGGACCTCTTGGGCTGTCTTGGGGCCGCTTTGTATGCCTCTGCCATCTTCTTGGGCCCGAAAAGGCGAGAATGCGACAATCAATCAACACCTGCGGGGCATCCATGTTTTTGGGGGGTTCTTCGGCCCCTGTTCGAGGACCTCTTGCGGCCCTTTGGGCCCTCCTGGGGGCGTCGTGGGTTGTCTTAGGGCAACACTCGGCCGCCTTGGGGCCATCTTGGGTCGTCCCTGAGGTATCTTGGGCTATCTTGGTGACCTTGATTTCTTGCGTGGGCTATCGTGGAAGCTCGGGATGCGGATCCATCCATTATGCAACGAGGGCTCGTGGCCTCGGGCGCGTGGACCTTTGGCTTTAATTTTCTGCGAGTGATCGTGGCCTCGTGAGGGAAGGCGGTGCGTGCACCAGTCCGCATTGTTGGTTAGAGGTCCGCATTGTTGGTCAGAGGTCTCTTGGATGTCTCTTGAAGCCTCTTGGGGGCCTATTGGTGCCTCTTGGGGGCGTCTTGGGCGCCTCCAGGGGCATCTTGGCGATCTCAGGGATCACCTTGGCACAAGAGGGCTTCATCCCTGTCTTGGGGTCGACGGAATGGCGTAAGCGTCTTGAACACTTCCAGAACATCTATGCGCCCCATGCGTTGAAGTGTCTCCACCTCTGCCAGATGGCACCGTGCGAAGTAAGTAGTCCACACGAGGCACGGCACAGAACTACAAGACGAACCAGGCCGCCTGCAGAGAGGGAGTTTAGGAAGGAAATTGAGCAGATTCCCCGATACAAGCTGTGTGATAAAATAACAAGTTTTATCAACAGTGATAAGAAACTGTGTTAAAACCAAGTATGATAAAATAACAAGTTGTTATCACACTTGATTTTTATCACAGTTTTTTATCACACTTTTCCTTTGCGACCTTTTGCCCATGTGCACCGATGCACTCGCCCGTGCCAAACCGAGCGCCCAGAACAAGGATGCCTCGCTCGGCATCTGGTCTGTCCGACTTCCATGCTGCCCTGACTGCCGGATTTTGGTTATCCGGGAGGGGGGGTCCGAATCACAGACCGAACGTTGAATCACAGACCGCGCGCGGGATTCGCAGACACCGCCCGCTGAATCACATACTCGCCCCCCGTGAATCAGAGACTCCGCCCGCCGAACCCGAGACTCTGCCCGCCGAATCAGAGACTCCGCCTTCCTTCCCCGTTGTACTCTCCCCTTGGGGGCGGCTTCCTCATCGTCCTCCTCCTCCTCCTCCTCTTCCTCCTCTTCTTCGTCCTCCTCCTCCTTCTCCTTCTCCTCTCCTCCTCCACCTTCTTCTCCTCCTCCTCCTCCACCTTCTCCCCCTCCTCATCTTCCTCTTCCTCTTTCTCTTTCTCTTCCTCTTCCTCTTTCTCTTTCTGTTCCTCTTCATCCTCCTCCTCCTCCACCTTCTCCTCCTCCTACTCCTCCTCCTTCTCCTCCTCTTCCTCCTCCGCCTCCTCTTCCTCCCCATCCTCCTCCTCCTCCTCCTCCTCCTCTTCCTCCTGCTTGTACACCAGTTACTCCTCTTACTCCTCTTTCTGCTCCGCCAGTGTCGCCGTCGCCGCTATTGCTGTCGTCCTTGTCATCGTCCCCACCGGCATTGCCGCCGCCGCATTCGTCGGCCGGCGGGCCTACAGGTGGAGGCCGGACGGGCTTCCCAGGCTTTCGGCGTTTCGGAAAAATTGCTCTCGAAGGCCCCTTGGCCGTAACAAAACATTCAACATGAAACACCTGTCCGGGGACACGACGGGAGGAACCATCCGCCGGGAAAAGCCACCCGACGGGGGGGTCACCGTGATGGAGGTCACCGCGACGGGGGGACTCACGCTTGCAGGGGAAGGGCACCGTGACCAGAAATATCACGGTCATGGGAGTTCGTCGCGAGGGGTCACCGTGGCAGGGGGCCGTTGCGAATGGGGAGGTCGCCGTGACGGAGGGGAGTTCACCATGACGGGGAAGGGGCTCGCCGTGATGGGGGAAGAACGCCCATTGGGGGTCATCGACGGGCTCCCGGGCCGTCGACGCGTCACCGGGCCGATGGAGTTCAGCACGTGGCCTGGTGAGCCAGGGCAATCGTGTAGGAGGGGGAGGGGCAGCATGGCACGGATGTCAAGGAAGAGGTCTGCGTCGTCGTGCAGGTCGTCGCTGCATGGGGATCCTTCTGCGGTGCGGCGTGCGGAGGCTTTCGGGTGGCGGGTAATGGGAAGTCGCGAGTCAGGAGACATTCGTAGAAGTGGACATCAATTGAGACCCGATTGGGTAGCAATGGAAACCCGAGTTGATAGTACTGAAAACTCAAATATGTATTCTTGGAAATCTGGGCGCTAAACTCCGAAGCCCCGGTAATGAAAACCTTTGCTCCGTTATGGAAACCCGAGCTCAGTAATGAAACCTGGTGTCCTCGAGCCCCGGCAACGATTTTCAGATCCGTCCTTCGCAGTCGTGATGTTGAATCAAGCCAAATTTCCTAAGGCCACGGCCCTGCTGGGGCCATGTCCGCAGCGGTGATCATTCGTTCGTTTGTTCGGAGGAGGGGAGGCAGAGCAAGAAGCAGGAAAGGGAACGAATCCACACATATATATATATATATATACACACAGAGCATCTTACAGCATGTTTCGTCGTCGTGCAGGTGCAGGCCGTCTCCGCAGAATAAAGCAATCCAGAAGCAGTTCGTCGTCGCGCAGACCTCCGGTTAAGTGCGTTTTTTTCCAGCAGTCTCCGATTCTATTGTCCTTGTCTCCGATTCCGTCGTGAGCGGTCTGCGATTCAATGATTGGTCTTTGGTTTCGTGCGTGTGGTCTGTGATTCGTCGCGTGCGGTCTGTGATTCGACGTTCGGTTTTTGGATTCGGCGCGCGCGGTCTGTGATTCGCCGCGCATGGTCTGTGATTCAATCTCTGGCCTCTGATTCAGAGCCTGCCAGTTCTGTTCTCCGGGCACGAGTCCGGCGACCGCCCGTAGATGGCCAGTCTGCCCATGTGATTGTGTGGATGTGGCATTTGGTGCGAAGCGCCTCTGCTGCAGCATGTAAGTCGCAACGACTGACATCGTCAGGGCCGCCCACAATGCAGATAATCTAAGTATGTTGCAGTCTCGGCCACTGGAGCCCTGGAGGTAATGAGCGCTGGAGCTTCGAGGGTAGCGTGCGATGCTAGGCAGAACAACGCTGGCATTAAAGCACCCCTTGTTCGCCCCCATCGCCTCGTTGATAGTGTGAACCTCGCTGGAGCCAACTGTCCACTGGAGAGTGGATGGCACAGAATACCGTAACCGAACAAAGGGCAAGGGTGGGCCTCGGTGAGGTACCTCAGCAGATGCACGGCCGCATCTTTCCCGCTCCAGTCACAATTCCCAGAACTTTTGGTTTGACCCCTACTGGGAATTCCTCTTGGCCAGGATGTGTCGCCCGATGAGATTCCCAAATCTTGTTTCTCGAGAGTTTTGGATTGGGACATGGCTAATACATTGCGACTGATCCCTAGGAGCTTCGCCACCGCGAGTCGTTGAACCAGATTGCGCAATGCATCAAAAGCCGTATCATCGTCGAAACAGATTTTGAACGCAACGCACCCAGCCTTTGCGAGACAGCCGTAATACAGTTGCAAGCATGTTTTTAGCGCTTGCATGCCCATCCATGGCTCGACGACAACCCGGGTCCGATAATTCGCTCCGCCAATGTAGCCGCGCTCCCTGGGTTCGGTCGTCGTTGCCCGATGGGATGGTTGTCGAGCCGGCCGGCGTCGGACATCGGCCTTCGTCGAACTACGCGATTATTTGTTTCATTTCCCGTTCGCCCGCTTTCCTTCCACGAGCCGTGTGGTGAAAGAGGAGGCTCAGTGACAATAGGAAGCAATTCCACGCTTGGATACAATAATCAATGGCTTCGATATTCCTGTCCCACGCGGCATGTGTAGCCCTCCGTAGCCATTGGTTGTGTAAGAATCCGGAATCTTGTTCCCGAGTGCGCTTGGGCACAATTTGATAGCAATAATGTCAGTTTTTCCATTGGTTTCACATTCCTCTGCGCATCAGGGGGCCTAACAATCGGCGATCCATGACTCCCGAATTGGTGTCCCTAGCGAGCGAGCGTAAGCCTTGCGCCAGACGGCGCGCGAGCAGGGTGAAACATGAGAACATTGGTGCAGAAATCGGCACTGTTTACATCGGGCTCCACCTCTTCACTGCTGACTCCCACGAAGCCGCTGCTCTGTCTCCTTGACAGAAGAATGCAGACAAGGCTTCCCTGGAGCCAGCCACGGACAAACAATTGCGCATGACCATGCTGCCCCAAGATTGTCTTGGGCGTCCTCGCCTGCGTGGGCCTGACGGGGGACGGAGGCACAATCCAGCTGACTCGAAAACAGAACGTCGCACAGGGTCTTCGTCTGGGCGTCTTGCGAGCTGCCCCATGAAGAGCATCTGTCGTTTCATGAGACTCTCACTGAAAGGCCTCTGTCCGGCCGTGGCGAGAACTGCAGAATTGGACACTCGGCTGACATACGCCGACGACACGCGACAGATTTTCCGGAAGCAACGGGCGTGAAATCCGTCTGACCCTTTGCGTTCGCATTGTTCAGACAGCCAGCAAAAAGATTGTATAACAATTTCGACACAATGCACTCGTTGAAGATTCTCAGCTTGCGCGCCCGGCTAACTGTGGACTGACAATCTTGCCTTGTTGCCCCTATCCGGCAGCTCAGTTCAGATCCAATTCGGCCGTCTGCAGAAAGACGGGTGCCCAAATACGCGATTGAGTTCTTGCACGTGACGGGGACGCCAGAAGCGTTCATAATATCAGCGTTTGATCTTACCCTCAATATTTTAATTTTTTGCCAGTTCAATTTGAGACCGTAATGCGTCCCGCATGTTTCGATGGCATTCATGAGTGCCTGCACGACGCGGGGATCGCTATCGATCAGCAGGGTGTCGTCTGCGTAGACGAGATCTCTCACGAAATTCTTCTCTGGAGGCTCCCCCAAGTCCATCTGCAGCATCTTGCGCGCGTCCGTGAGGAGGGTGGTCATCATAATCGTGGTGAAGAGGAAGGGGGAGAGCGGGCAGCCTTGGCATATACCGTACGCTTGGGCATGCTCGGCAGACGTCGTCGAAGTCGTTCACGATGAAAGTGCGGTCCTGGTGTATGGAAGCCACCGCGCGCACGAAGTGGTCAGGGCACCCAAATCTTCTCAGACAGGCCGCCAGTTCCGTCGGCGAGACCGAGTTGAATGCTTTGGCCAATCCAGTGCGAGCAGCAGCGTCCCGCCGTCTTTGGGCGCCAACGCATCTTCTATCACTCGTCTTGCCAAGAAGCAGGGTTCGCATGAAATGGTTGGCGTGGCGGTGGGTGTACCGGATTTTGCACACGCATTCGTTGATGTTGGAGGAGTGTTGTATAATCAAGTGGCTAAAATCATCGAAATTGCTTCGGAAGTCAAACATCGAGAGAATATGTTTGTTTACCGCGAAGCAGCACGTTCAATCTTATAGCCTATGTTGTAATTTTCTATTGGCACGTCGGCTGGGTGAAGCCATCCACGGACGTCATTTGGAGACCAATTGTCCACAGGGAATCTATACATCCTTGCCGTAACGACACCAAAGACGCTTCTCCGCCCGTCCGTTAGTGTAGGCAGGTCCAAATATGTCGGATAATAATAACGATCCAATGTAATAAAGGATGAGTTGGTTGTGCGCAGTAGTTGCACACAAACATCGGCTAGGACCACCTTTGAGTCAAGATGAGCTTTGACACATCGTTGCGGTCTGCATTTGCAGGACACTTATCGAAACACTCAAAAGAAGCATGATCGCCATAATATCGAATGGCTTTCGGCCTATCTCCTTCCCGTGCCTGAGAAGTGGTTACGAAACCTATTGGATGATTGTGAAGATCTTGTGTGAGGCCTCTCGACGGCCTCTGGGAAGCAGTCTGGAGGCATCTTGGGGGCCGTGCGGGGGCCCTATTGGGGCATTGTTTGGGCCTCTTGGAGGCGTCGTCGGGACTTAGTTGGGTTTCCTGGGCCCTGAATTGGGGCTCTGGGGGGCCTCTTGGGGCGGAAGGCTCGGATCTTCGGTGAGTTGTTTTTGTTTTTCCTTTGGAACCTTCTGGGTGCCTTTTTGAAGTCTTGGGATGGTCATGTGGTTATCGCTAGTTTTTGTTCCCGCTAAACTGACTCATGTGGTACGGCCTGACCGATTAAAGCGTCTTGCGAATTTCCACTCAGAACGTTCGGATTGCCCACATCGTAAGCTACTTGTGAGTTCTACTATAGTTGGGGCGCGCACAACACTACATTCGTTCAGCCTTGCCAGTCGGTTTCCAGAGCAATGGCAGGGGTGGGCAACGGGGGTGGCAAGAGTGCGGGTGGAGCAGTCGTGTCATCACGGGCGGGTTGCACAGTCGCAATGCATTCCATCCCCACCAGCCTTCTGGGCGTAGGTGGTCTAGGGCGTTTCCTCTTCCAAGCCTTTTTTTCCTCTTCGGGGAGGTGTTTACCAAACCCCCTGCCTTGCCCTGGACCTTGACGGGGAGGGCGGCGAGCCGTTGGAACGTCCAAGATGGCCCAAGACGGCTCCCAGAAAGACCCTGAGAGTCCAAGATGAGTTCCACGATGTGCTTCAAGAAGCTGCAAGAACTTTCCCAGAGGCCTCCGAGACCTCCAGGGAGGCCACCAACAATTCAAGTCCCTCAAACGCCTGAGGGAACTCTGTGTTTTTTGCGTTCTCGCCTTTGCGCTCCCGGCGGCCATCCGAGGCCTCAAGATGGCTCCAAGATGGCCCAAGAGGGCTCCAGGAGAGGACCACGAGAGCCACACAGACGGCCCCACGATCGCCCAAGAGCGCCCCAGGACAGCACCACCAGGCAGCTTTTGGGGTTCCCGAGGGGGTGGCCCAATTGAAGCTCATTGTTTGGATACGTGGTCTCCTAGTCAAGAGCGCCCCTCAAGCTCCCAAGAGCGACCCGAGAGGGCCCCAAGGGGCGCCAAGACGGCCCCAAGAGGCGGCCAAGAGGCATCCAAGATGCATCCAACACAGAAGACTCGAGAGGGCCGAAGAGGCTTCCCAAGGCGCCCAAGACGTTCAAAGGCGCACCCATGGTCGCCAGGAAGCCCCCACGACGCTCCAAGAGGCTCCCGTAAGGCTTCCAAGAGACATCGGAGGATATTCCGAGCGGTACTCAAGAGGCATTTGGCCCGTCTGCTCGCTCTCCTTCTCTTCCTCCTCCTCTTCATCCTCCTCCTCCTCCTCCTCCTCCTACTCCTGCTCCTCCACATCAAAGTAATCATCCCTTTCCCTCCTCTTTTCCTTGCCTCGAAAGATAGCGTTTGTCCCTCTCTTTGTTCTGCCCTGATCGTCTCAATTCCCCTGGGCGCCAGATATGGATGGGCCGGTGGGAATATGCGGAGTGTCAAGAATCCCACTAGCCTTGTGGGCGTAGGGTCTAAGGAGTTTCCTCTTCCAACCTTCTTCTTCCCTTTCGACCTCCAAGTTGGCTCAAGACAGCGCAAGATGCTTCAATATGGTTGAAAAGGCCCGAGTAGTGGGTTGTCCATTTTTTATTCGGGTAGGTTCGACCTGGAAACGACTTTGGCGCCGTTCCATCGACCTGTGGGGTGGGCAGATCGCGTGATTTGGTGGTTTGATCTTGCGTTGCGGGAGACGAATGTGGTAACGGGCGACGCGGGGGGTGGATGGGGGAGGAGTGTTGAGGAGGGGGAAGGAGGGAGGAAGGGCATATGAGGAGGGAGGGGGGGGGGGGAGGGCGGAGGGACGGAGGAGGAGGAAAGCTGAGGAAAGAAGTTGGTGAGGCCCCTTCGCAATACCTGGCGGGTCTCGTCGCGCACGCTTCAGAACATGTCCAACACAGTAGTCGGACATTTCCGACTTTGAGAGGCTGGCGACATCTCCAAACCTTCCCGGGATATCTCCGAACATTTCCAGGGCGTGCGAAAACATGTCCAAAACATTCCCGGAATATCTCCAAACCAATTTGGGGAGGGGCGAAAACATCTACAGACCATTTCCGTCGAACCGACACACCTCGCGAAATCGAGAAACAATGCAGTCACGCCGGCGGGAAGACAGCCGATTCCGTTCATGGAGCGAGCCTCGCCTGAAAAGGTATGAATTACAATGGAGAGCAGGGGTGGTCACGCGAGCGCAATTCCGTTCGCGGGCGACTTTCGCCCGGGAAAAAATGCCAAAGATTTCCTAAGCATTGCCAAACATTTCTCGGGGGCGATAATATGCGCCAGGCATCACCAGAACATTTCCAAACATCTTCGAGGGACGGAAACATTAACATTACAACATTACATTTCCAGAACATTTGCTAATATCTCCTGGGGGGCAAGCAACAATTACATACAATATTCTGAATATCTCCAAAACATCTCCAGGAGGCTAAATCGTTTGTAGAAATCCGAACGTATCCGAATTATGTTTGTCCCATCTTTTGGGTAGCCCGCGTCGATGGGTTCGTCGTTGCGGCTGGATTGGTGTACCTGGCCAGAACGGTGTGTGACTGTCAGCGCCGTGGCGGTGGTTATTGATTGGGGCAAGTTGATGTCGCGGGTGTTGCAACGTTGGTTGCCGAGCACAGAATCCAAAATCAATCTAGGCGGGCACATTGCCTTGTAATGCACTTGTAATTGTGTGATGCCTTCCTGGGCCAATTCGGAGGCGGTCGTTGGATAAGTTCTCCAATCTGCTAAAGTTCAACCACGGAAACGCAAGACCCGACAATACCGGAATTAGGTTTGACATTTCTTAAATGAACACGCCTTTGGTTTTGACGGTACAGTTCTCGTGGGGTATTTGCAGCGGGAGGTCGCGTCAAATTTCAGATTGGGTCTTATTATTTCCATGACGTTCTTATCAGAGTAACCCGAGTGCCGCGAATTTGGGTCCCACGTCTTCCCGATTCAAGATGAATTGTTCTAAGAGACTGTGCTTGAAGATGGGACGCAAGAGAGTATATCATGATTAATGTTTCGGTGCGTATGCACATCTCATTTCCCAAATCACGGGGACGATCAAAAGACGGAATTGCGTAAATTACACAAAGCCTTTGCATTAATAACGCACTCCCGGTCGCAACGTTCTTCTGGGGGTGTTCCAAGCAGTGTTATTGAAGCTCATGTTTGAATTCTGGAAAACTATACATATTCACGAGTTAAAAATGGATCGCCACGGATGGGTATGAGAACGGGAACAAGACTTGCGAGACCCGTGAGACTTGTGGGTCTGGTGGGACACGTCGGACCTGTGGGACCCGTGGGACCCGTGTGGCCCGTGAGACTTGTGGGAATTGTGAGACTAATGGGACTTGTGGGACTTGCGAGAAAGAGCGCTACAGCAATTTGCCCGAGAGGGTTCATGGCACCCTTCGTTCTTGGGAGTTTTGGTGGTAAGAGTTTGTGACGTCACCGCTCGCTCTTGGGAGCCTTGGTGTTTCAAGACTTTTACGTTGCCGCTCGCTATTGGGAACTTTGGTGTTGAGAGTTATGTACGCCATTGTTCGCTCTTGGGAGCCTTGGTGTGCACGAGTTTGTCACATCGCCGTTTGCTCTTGGGAGCCTCGGTGGGAACAGCTTGTTACGTCACCACTCTCTGTTTGGAGCCCTGCTGTTTAGAGATGTTTACGCTGCGGCTCGCTCTTTGGAGCCTTGGTGTGACGAGCTTGTCATGCCACCTTCGCGCTTGGGAGCCTGGGTGTAAAGAGCTTACGTCTCGTCCTCCTCCTCCTCCTGACTCCTCTTCCTCATCCTCTTCCTCCCTCCTCCCTCCTCCTCCTCGTCCTCCTCCTCGTCCGCCTCCTCCTCCTCCTCCTCCTCCTCCTCCTTCGTCCTCGTCCTCGTCCTC
>CAUYUJ010012481.1:358527-380121 GCA_963575745.1 Prorocentrum cordatum | reverse complement strand
AAAAAAAAAAAAAAAAAAAAAAAAAAAAAAAAAAAAAAAAAAAAAAAAAAAAAAAAAAAAAAAAACGGAAACGATGGATTCCATTTCTGCAAACGCATTGGTTTCCGTAAGAGCAATATTTGATGTTATAATTTGAGATATTTTCTGTATAGTGCTAGCAGACGGAAATTTCCGTATTTACATATTAGAATCCATAATTGCAAATATGGCCTATGACGTTGATTCATTGCGGGATTGGGTTTCCGCAGTTTGTAGAAAAAAATATTTCATTGTTGTTTTGCGGTTTGGTTTGCACGATGCATGTTTTTTTTACATTGTTTTTTTTTGATGACGGTACTAAAACATGGCGGACAACAGAAATCTTATGGACGTCAATCTCAACTATAAAAATGAGTGCGGAACTGATACCAGCGCCGACTTGAACGGACGGCGATAGCAATAACGATAAAAACCTACGAAAATGATATGTCGCGGAAGGGAACGAGAGAGAAAATGAAAGGGAACCTGAGAGAAGAGAAATGCAAAATGTTGAAGAGTATCCAAAACGGCCTCGGCGAGAACCAAAAAGCATTGATTTTCATATGATTTTGGCCCCATTTTGGCCTTCTGAGGGGGCAGCGTTAATTAGAGCTCACCTCTTCTTTGATCGATTTCTTCCACGATGGCCACAAAAAGTCCCCAGGATGCCGCAAGAGGCCCCGAGATGGCCCTAAGATGGCCGCGTGTGGCCCGAAGAAATTCCCAAGAGGCTCAATATGCTCCCAAGAGGCTCCCAAAAGTTCCACGAGGCTCCGAGAAACCACCCAAAGGCACCCCAGACGCTCCAAGAGGCTTTGGCGAGAATGGCCAAAGTATTGATTTTATTAAGGTTTCGCGAGGCCGAATGGCGAGCTGCACGACCCATACTGGCGGTGATCAAGAGAGGTCGCAGTGGTACAAACGTGGTCGCTGCAACATTGCAGCATTATTTTTAAAGCCGGCGCGCAACGTCCGGTTTGCTTATCAGCTAAACGTGTTTTGCATGGGCGGATTGCCTACGCTTAGCGATGATTCGCGCGGCATGATTGCGCTGATGTTGGCCGACGATGCGCTCATTCACGCGGGCAGACCGCATGGCGAGGTCTCCATTATCGTCTAGATTCTTTTTTTTCTAAGCTCGCAAATCCCGTTCCCTTTCCGTATTTGGCGGCGTACCAGCACAAATTCAATGCCCGTCTTTTATATTGTTCAACGCTCGCGCGGCTGCCACGTTCTTGTGGACAGTGATCATGCGTGTTTGCCTCTCGCCCGGCCACTTCCCATTACGCACGCGTTTCAGAATGTAGAACCCGGTCGGTTTTGTGGAAGGCGCGATTTGTCCGCGGCAAATCCCGCACAATGCGATTACGCATTTTTTTCGGCGCGGCGAATTTCCAAACATTGAATCCTAAACCGCGGCCACATGCCGTGCGCGCCAAATCACAAGCGTTGAATCACAAATTGCACACATTGCACACGACAAATCATAAACAACACGCTTTGAAAAACAAGCCGCACGCCACGAAACACAAACAAATAATATTGAATCACGCGCACAACAAATCATAGTCGGCACATTTTAGATCATAAATTACATGACGAATCAGAAACCGCGTGCCAAATTACAAATCACAATCACCGAATCATAAACCAAATGTTGAATCGCAATCTGCACAGAACACAAGTGGGATTGTTGGCAAAAACAATTAATCACAATCAATTCCATATTTGAACATAAACTTGGAATCCAATAAATGTTCCCGCGATCGCAACTTGTGATTTAAATCATTGAAATAAATTTACAATACTACCGGACTGGAATTTTCACAGCTGCGGACCGGTAGTTGCAGACATGGGTTCGTGTAATCCCACCAGCCCTCTTGGCGTAGGTGGTTTAGGAAGTTTCTTCTTCCATGTTCCCTTCTTCCCCTTCGGAGCGGGGTTTACCCCTCCCCCCAACCCCCTCCCCTGGACCTGGACGGACCCGGTCGCGAGCGGTCAGAGTGTCCAAAATGGCCCAGTAGCATTAGAATTTTAAACCTTTCAGTGTCGACTGCGAATAAAACTGAGTTTTTTTCCAAACACCACTGGATAACATGGGCATTTATAGTATCATTCTGCGCCGCGTGTAATTATGAGACTTAATCGTTATTTTGACCAACGGTTTGCCGCTCTCGAAATATATTTAGGCACACAGCGGCGGCCTGCAAGACGACATAATGCCTCTGTGTATAATGACGTGTACTTAAATTGATATGTAACGTTTGAACATTTAATAAGTGCCGTTTGTTTTTGTTCCACGATTTTTTTGTGTCCGACACGGCTTAAAATTCTGCGTGCATGGTTTGTGATTCCGCGCGCGTGGTTTGTGGATACGGACACCGGTGTGGATAAATACGGAAAGGGCGATAGTGAATATAGAAACCGCTCTTTAGATACCGAAGCTGTTTTTTGTATACAGAATTTGTTGCCGCCGCCCCGACGGCCTGACGCCAACCGCAAGATACTGACCAAATGGCTGGCGCAATGGACGAGAGGATTGTGCATTTGCTACTTGCAGCGGTAAGCATCAATGCGGCATCGATTGCGTTCAAATCACAGGGCAGGCCGAACCAGCAGAATAATAATGAATGTCGAAACCACATCGAAATTCGGCGGTAAGGGATGATTTTTTTTATTGAAGAATGATCGTAAATCTACTCCATACCCTTCCACATTCAACTCAAAGACTTGCCTCATACTGTCGCGTTCGCAAATTGTTTCCCCACCCGGCTTCTTTTCAAATGCCCAATCGAAATTTTCAGTGCAATGTCATAGCCTGAAACGCCATCTCCTGTATCTGAAACTTTACCGAATTGGCGTAGAAATTGGACTTGGCGCTCGTGCTCTGGATCCCTGCTTCATTGTAGCGGGTGCCGTCAGGATCCTTCTTCTTCCCCGCTCCCATTGTCCATCTTATCCATACCATCGCTTTGATCGCCCACCTTCTCCTCGATCCTGCCTTCCGTCTCGCTCTCTCTGTCCACTTCGCCATCCGGTCCTTCCTCGGTATACTAGTCCTCCTCATCCTCGCATCGGTCGTGCTGGCAAACGATGCGTCGCCAGCAGCGTCGGCATTGCCATCGGTTGTCGATTGTCCAAGCGGTGGATGCCAGCATAGCCATACGGTACAATAAGATTAAAAAAAACAACTGACTCCACACAACTAGTGTGCGCCATACCGTGCCACCACAGTGTTGTCAATCATGAAAACACCCCCTGGTTCCCGTAATGATCGTGAGTGCTGCATGTGACGTGCTGTGTGATGCGCATGCGATGTCGCGCACAAACCTTCCCGCCGCACCCATCGGGACAGCGCCGCGGCGTCGTCGGTAACACTGGTGCCCCCCGCGCACGAAGCAAGTATCCATGCCACTCCGCGCAGTGCGATGCCCTGCGGTGGCTGGATTGGCAATTGCGCTCCTACGATACAATAGAATACTTTTGTCGTCCAGGCTACGCCTGCGGAGTCCTGCAAAGCCAGCCTTCCATGGGCACGAACGACGTGCTCGATCAGGTTGTGTCTGTCTCGGTGTGCGGCCGTCACAAACCTTCAATTGCCCACGCTTCACAGACAACTGAGGAATATCACCGACGTGATCAGGCTACCAACCAAGATGCCCATCGCCAACCAATCCTATCCCAGAAAAGGGGCGAAACCAAATACCACACGGTAGTCTGGTGGGCACCCCGCGCACGCCATGTTCGCGTGCGCGGTGCCCGCTTTACATTCTGCTGGTCGTGTAGCCGCTGTGGCATGCCGCAGACATTTTTTTTTTCCTGTTGCCAGTATTTTCGTCAAGTGAGACAACGCGGGCCCCGCGCGCGCATGTCGAAATCATTCGAACGCCTTGCGCGCTTGCCGGGGAAGGCGGGGGGGCACGATCTCTGTCAAATCCTACAACGCAGACCAGTCGTGCACGTCGGACGCGCGCGGATGTCGAAATCCTTCCAACACCTCGCGACGCATGGACATCATCGCTATCGTCATCGGCGTTGCTAGCATCGGCACTAACATTGGCTTTGCCGTCGCCATCGTCATCATCGTCACCACCATCGCTACTATCATGATCGTTGCCACTATTGCCAACGTCATCATGATACCGTGCCCGTCCGAGCCGCCGGCCCGCATTGAAGTGCCCGCGTGTTACTGTGGCCTTTGACACGTGCTGGGACGCCGCCGTTGGTAAGCACCATCGCAATCGCATCGGTTGTGCCAAACCAGCTGGCCACTCTGCGCGCGAGCTTGGGCGCGCAAGCTTGGCCGCAGAGTTGCGCCAGCAATGGCCAAGCAGTCATCGCACTCGCCGCCGCATGGGCTTTGCAAGCTAGGTTGCGGGAACGCGGGTGGGGTAGTTGCGCGAACGGTGGAGTTGACAAGACCAAATTGTCAACGCGAACTGCACCACATAGATTACACCACGTAGCGTACACCACATAGGATGCACCACATAGATTGCTCCACGTGTCTTGCAACACGTATCGCTACACAGCTCACACCACGTGACTCGCACCACGTATATTGCACCACGTATACTGCACCTCGTAGATCGCACCACAAATATTGCACCACCTACCTCCGCCCCACAGATCGGACTACATAGCGTGCACCGCATAACTTAAACAACATAGGTCGTACTACATAGATGAGCACTTTGGCTCCGCTTTGCCTTTGCATACGTACACCACTTAAGCTGCGTTGCGTAGCTTGCACCATTCAATTTGCATCACATATACACAAAGATTGCACAACGTTAATTGCATTACATACCTTCCTCGACATACATTGCACCACGTAGTATGCTGGAAAAAACTATTTGGGGTCCGCGCTGAGTCGCATATATTGTTTGCAGAACTGGCAAGCGTGATGGACAGAAACACTGCTATGGCATTATTCCGGAGGAAACGTATACCACGTGGCCCAAGCACAATCTTGAGAACTCCAGTGGTGGCTGTGCTCGCATGACGTAGCCGCGCTTATTTTGGCACACCCCTCACTCGTTTCGTGGCCCCATATGGAGCTCCACCAACAACCCCAATGGCTGCGCTCGCATGGCGCCGCGCCCGTTTCGGTCCACCCCTCACACGTTTCGTGGCCCAGTGAGGACTTCCATCGAAAGTCCCAATGGCTGCGCTCGTATGGCGCAACCGCGCCCATTTCGGCACACCCCTCACACGTTTCGTAGCCACATAACGGGGTTCCACCGAACGCCCCGATGGCTGCGCTCGCATAGCACCGTCGCGCGCACCCCGGGACACCCCTCACACGTTTCGCGGCCCCATATCCAGCTCCACCGAGGGCCCCAATGGCTGCGCTCACATGGCACAACCGCGCCAATTTCGGCACACCCCTCACACGTTTCGTCGCAACATAGCGGGGCTCCACCGCGGGCCCTAGCAACTGCGCTCGCATGGCACAACCGCGCCGATTTCGGCACACCCCTCACACGTTTCGTCGCAACATAACGGGGCTCCACGGAGGGCCCTAGTAACTGCGCTCGCATTGCACCACCGCGCCCATTTCGGCATACCCATCACACGTTTCGTGGTATCAGAGGGAGCTCCACCGAAAGCGGTACCCACAATTTGGTACCCACAAATTGCATATGGTTGGGCCCTGCGCCAGGGTAATTGTTGTTGGGCTCCCGCTGCGTTCCCCGTGTAGCTCGCAAGACGTACCACGCGCCCTTTTCAAATGCTCGTGTATCTTGGATGGGCCCGTTGACGTTGCCACATGTCGCATATCGGCTTGGGACGTCCCAGGGGAAGGTATTTCCCCGCGAGCACATACATCTCGAACGTCCTTGCACCACACCTTGAACAAATGAGTGTTGCCACTCCGCGCCGAAACCATGCTGACACTATCTTGAAGACACTGTTGTTGTGATGCTGCAGAGATCTGCCCAATGCATCCTATAGTAGGTACATAAGAGCACTGGGCAACAGAAGTCTGCAAAGACGATGACAACGTGCATAGTAAACATACTCTGCACCGCCACATTGCCAACCAGAGTTGCAGATCCCTGCGCCTGAGCTCAGCTTCCACCGCCAGAGAACAAAGCATTCCAATTCTTGGTGTAATCAAACGAAATACGCCACAAGCTACTTTAGCATCCCGTCTCGGTTTGTAGAACTTCTTATGTACGATCATCGCGTTACGTGTGTCAACGCGGCTTCCGAGGCCGCGCGGCATACATTCCATACACCATGGAACGTGTTCAGGATGGCGTGCCTCAAAACATGGCACATCAACTCCGAAACTGTAAACTCAACTGCCGCATGTCTCTCCCAACGACGTCATGTGCCTCACTCACCCCAATGTCATGTGCTCAATCCGCTTCAATCTTGGGTCGTCAAGCCCGACCAGTCAGGCCACCAAAGTCTAGGCGGTGGCTCACGGCTGCATGGTCGCTCGTCGCCTCTCGTGGCTCGCTGGCTCGCGGCGGTAATTACGATACATAGACACATTGAAGGAACTCTATTCAACCTCATGTGTTCAACTGGCAATTTTGTCCAGTTTCAATCGGCAGGTGCTACACCCACCACCTAATCCATATCTCTGGAATGCAAGCGGGGAACAGTGTTGTTTATGCATGATGTTGAACGGGATGTGCGCCAACAACAAATGAATATAACGTGGGGCCGGAAACGACACGCTTGAATTCGATTTATACCCGCGTCGTCTGTTCCGTTCGAGCTTGTTGTGCTGGAGGTTCACTTTTCCTTGCAAGCCTTGTTGGTGATACGTGGGAATGGTGAACCGATGAGAGAAAGGCTTCTGCGCACGCTGCACTGATTGCACCCTCCCCCTTCTCCTGGAACTGGGACTCGCCCCTCCAACCGGCTCTCCCCTCCACGAAATCTGGGGGGAGGGGGTCGAGCCTCCTCCCCTCTCGCCGCCGGCAAACGACGACATCGCAGTCGACGTCGCCGTCTCCGTCGCCATGGTCACCGTCGCCGTCCCCGTGTAGTCGTCGTCGTCGTCGTCGTCGTCGTCGTCGTCGTCGTCGTCGTCGTCGTCGTCGTCGTCGTCGTCGTCGTCGTCGTCGTCCCCATCGTCGTCTTAGTCGTCGTCGTCGCCGTCGTTGTCGCCGTCGTCGTCGCCGCCGTCGTCGTCGTCGTTGTCGGCGGGTAGGTTAGTCGGTTACTCGGTTGGACGGGTGGGACAGGTTGTCGTGGGCGAGTCTGTTGCGCAGGCGGGATGCGTTATCGTCGTCGTCGTCATCATCGTCGTCATCGTCGTGGTCGTCGTCGTCATCGTCGTCATCACCATCATCGTCCTCGTCCTCGGTGCTGTTTGCCGGGACCGGGGCGGGCGGCGGGCGGGCGGGCCAAGCCGTCGTCGTCGTGGTTCTCGTCGTCGTCGTCGTTTGCTGGCGCCAGGGGGGGCGGCTTCGAACACTTTAGAGGGGGGTTTCAAGCCCCCCGTCGACTTTAACTTCAGGGATGAGTGGGTACGACCCCCCTGAATTCCTCCGAGCCTTTTCAAAGAAGACGCCCTTTCAGATGCGTAGACAGTGGGGGACCCTTGGGAGCTCTTAATACCTAGCACTCTTCGGGCACTCCTAACGTGCTCTTCTTTGAAGCTGTAGCCCACACGCATTCCCGAACTGAAAACTGTTACGGCAAGTTGGCGCCGTGATGACCTGGACGGTCGCTTCTGACACACGCGGAGAGTTCAACCTTGAAGGTACGACAGCGCAGACACTTCGTCATCGGCTGATTCAGGAACCAGCGGTGTTCAATCTGGACGAGATACCTGGAGAATCGTCAGATAGAGAGCGAGGCCGCCTGTTTCATTCTGGTCCGACCGAAACGCGCTGCAGTATTCCTGCATCCACGTGGTCCATGGCAACCCAAACTACATGGATACTGACACTCGTTCTTCAGGGAGGGCGAGGAAGGGGAACCAGAGGAGGAGGAGGATCAGGAGGATGAGGTGGAGGAGGAGGAGAAAGACGCGATGAGGCTGGTGATTCACTATCACATGTTGTTTAGGCTGCCCGATCTGACGTCAACGCTCGATGGCACGGCGGGCGCTTCGCAATGCCGAGCGAATCAGAAAAAAAAACAGCTGCTGGGCCAGTCTGACGTCGCAACACGGCACTCAGCAAGCCCAAGGCAATGCGAAGGGTAAGGATGAGGAAGAGTACGGCTGAGGATGATACTGAGAACGGGGAGGAAGTGGGGAGGCACGCACTTGCGAAGTCTCAACGTATCCTGGTACACCTTGTCACGCCCACCCTCCCCAGCAACCTGCTCCGCGCGCTTGCATTCCGCTTGGCGCCGCTTCCAGACGTCCTGGTTTCTACTCGATCAACTTGTCACTAAATCAAGCACTGATGCTGGTACCGATGCGTGCACCCCCGTCGGCTCTTGCTCGGAATTGAAAATGATGCCTTCCGATCACATTCTGGCCACTGCTCCGCGCGACTCCAGCTGAGGGGCCGAAAGGGGCCCCTGGAACGACTGCCCGCGTGCTTCCGGCCAGGGCGGGTACGGCAGCTCTTGGCTCACTGCGGCGCCTGGTAAGAAGCTCTGCGCTGGTGGGAGAGAGGGCGACCACGAAGGGGGTGGACATTCCCAGCGTGTTGCAAGGCGCCGCCCCAGGAGGCCCCGACCCGATCCCCGGTGCCGGCTTTCGATCTTGCCTCATAGCGTTTCGCTAGAGGGGGTTCAGGTATGAGTAACAAGGACAACAGAAGAGTCCAACAGAAGGGACGGGCAAGCCAAGATCGCCCTGCGCGGAGCGGCCCAGCGGCGGCTTCACCCGAGGCCCTCCCACGATTCATTCAGGACTCGTGCTCTGCGTTTTTGGTCCCAGCGGCAACAGTCCCGAAAAACGCAGTACACAGGTGCACATGGCCGTGCTCTTTGTTTTTGTCTTCTTTTCGTGTTCCAGAACTCGGTTCCGGAATGCGACTCTTATACAGCACGCCCTATTGCACTTCAACTCTTCGTGTTGCCAGAACCCCACTCCCGCGTACGCTTGCAAAACTGAATGCCCTAGCGCACTTCGTGCGTCTCCTAGGAATCCTTAGGCATGCACGTTTTCACTCGCCGACCTCCTACTCCTCGACCCGCCTATTCACTTTCGCTGCTATCATGGCTAACTTGACTGTCCCGAAGCCCAGCAAGGGCCCCCAGCGACCGAAAGCGACGAACATGTTCTCGTTGTTATTGTTGCGCGACGCGAGCATGTTTGGGGAGGGAGGAACTGAAACCCTGAAGGCAATCGCCCAAGGGCGGGGGGGGGGCTAGGCACCCCGTTCGCCACGCTCGCGGGCCTCGCTGTGCCACCGCAGGGCATCGAGGCCCCTCCCTGTGCGTGCTCTCACTGGAAGCACTCTGAAAGCTCGCTGCCCTGGACCTCCCTGAACTCCCAAAGCAACCCGTCAGGACTGTATCCTCTCCATCGTCCCTTCTCCCTCCCTCCAATTGTGTTTGGAGGGTCCTGGAAGCCTGATGGAAGCCGCTGGAGGGGGGGTGTTCCCCTGCGTGCCATCGCAACGCCTCGACGTGCCTTCTGAACGATTTGGATGCCGCTGGATGCGGGGAGCTCGCCTTCGTCACCGCGCTCAGTGTCTCGCGAACCCTAGCGTACTCAAGACCCCACCGCGGGCCCCCCCTGGAATCTTATGGAGGCCCTGGGATCTGGGAACCCCTGGAGGCCATTGGATGCTTTTGGTATTGCTGTGGATGCACTGGAGCCCGCGTGAAGTCGGGGAGCGGCGACCCATGATCGCCAGGCAAGAGGGCCACGCAAACCATCGTGAAGACTGGGCGGTTCTTTTACCGCCTGAGTCCTAGGAGCCCTGGGGACTTCCACTTCAGCGCCCCCCCCCCCCTGGATAATCCCTGCTCCACACGACATACACGACATACCTACATAATACATACATACATACATACATACATGCATACATACATACATACATACAAACATACATACACACATACACACTTTCATTCATTCGTTCATTCATTCATCCATTCATACATACATACATACATATATATATATATGTACGACACAAACATATGCATACACATACACATACACATACCGGTATGCATACATGCATACACAAATATCGGTCTATATATGTATAGTCTGGGGAACTCCCCAAACCCCCCTTGCACTGCTGTAGGATACTATTTTGCGCAGAACTCCTTTACGATTCCACTGACATGGATGGATCTTGCGTTACTTGGCCACAGAAAATCCGCAAACCCTGTCGGCGTGTGTGGGGTGTTCTGTCCGGTCCCGTCGACGGGGAGCCTTCTTTCGTCCCCTCCTTCCCACTCTCCTCTCCCGTCGGGGGAGAGAGAGAGAGAGAGAGAGAGAGAGAGCAAGCACCCTTCCTCGTTCGGGGAAGGGGTTCGTAGCTTGAGGGCATTCCATCCACGTCCCTTGCCCCATCCTGGGTGGGTGAGGTCCTGGGGGAGGGGGGGTGGTCAGATTCGCATCGCCTCTGGGGGTCCTCCTCTCCCAAGCCGGTCCTTCTCCGGCGCGCCAGTCCTCCCCGTCCTCCCCAGGTGTGGAAGGAGTCCCAGGGGGGGGAGGTGAGTCAGATACGCATCCGTCCCTTGGGGGTCTTCCTCCCTAGGGGGGGGGTCCCACGGGGGAGTCCTTTTCCTCCTCCTCCAATCTTTCAAAACCATCGGTTTCGTGTAACAACGCAAGTTGTCGATTATATGTGATCGAAGAACTCGTCGTGGTCTGTGTCTGTCCTTATGCGTGCACAGCCAGAACCAAGGGCGGGAACACATCTGTCAATATTTTTGTTTGTGACCAATTAATGGTAGGCTTGTATTATTATATGGCAGCTGTTGGTTTTGATAACGGGGGGATGGTTTTCTCTGTGCCTGCACATTCGAAACCACTGAGGTCGACAACGCAAACAAATACCACAACTAACAAACAACAACTCTCATTGGCCTCTGGAGCCCACGTCTGCACACCGGGACCGCCGCAAAAGAGCCCACATTGCACATCTGCCATCCAAGAAATTAAACATCTGGTACACAATACATGAATGTGTGAATCCGACACACATTGAATTTAATAGTGCGGTCTCAGAAACAACACCTGGAGGCTGGGGGCAACTTGTTCTTGGTTAGGCGTGGCCGTGCAGGCACGAGGAAGTTCAGCGTTGATGACCATTTTGGGATACCTCTCAGGACGCATGCGTTTCGTTTCTCGCCCCCATTCTGATCGTGCGTTTCGTATTGAATCGTATTCATCAGCGTCCCCCTATTCTTCATGTCTACAAACTTTCCATTCGCCATGTATGCGCGTCCTCCTTCCTCGGTCTCCTCTTGAACTTTGCTCCGTTCCTGCGCCCGCAGCTCTCGCGCAACTCACCTGGGTCCTCCTGGCGCTGAACTCTTCGAGGCTCGCGCCGCTGACGCCAAACCCCTCGGGGCTCGTGTCGGCAAAGCATTCGAGTGCAGAACCCATCTGGGCTCGTGCTCCGAGCTCCATCGGCGCGGGACCCTTCGCAACTTCATCGGTGCTGACCCCTCGGGGCTCGCGCCGCCGGCGCGGAGCCCCTCGGAGTCCGTGCCGGGGGGGGCCGCGAGCGCGGGGCCCTCGTGCTCTCTCAAATTCTACGGTGCTGAGCCCCATCCGGGCTCGCGCCCTCGGCGCGGAACCCTCGGGGGCTCGTGCCGCGCGGGCTTCGGGCGCGCGGCTCTTAGGGGCTCGCGCTCTTAGCCTGCGCGCCCGTGGCGCAGGGCCCTTCGGAGCTCGTGCCTGCCTCGCTGGGGGCGCAGAGCCCGTCGTGGCTCGCGTTCTCGCGGTATCTGGCGCCGAACCTCTTTGGGGTTCGCGTCAGGGGGTCTCGCGGCGCAGAACCCTTCGGGGCTCGAGCCGCGGGGTGCTGCTGGCTCGATTCTACGCTCGAGTTACTTTCTTTCAGACGTGCACAAGCTGGAATCTGATCTTGTGCGTTGGGCGTCGCGGGTCCTGGCGCAACATAGGTGCCTGGGCACTTTCCAAATCGCCATCGAAAAAACATCTCCCGCCTGACCCGCGTGCCCGCCAGATCCAATGGAAATGCAACTCCCAGGATCTGGCGTGCCCCTGGGCGCCGCAGCTGCGCCGAGCGCCCATTTGTATTCGTGTGCGCTCGCAGAAAAGTAGAAATCCAGAGCGTGATATTGACCGCAGATGTTTCGCATGATGCTTGAAACGGGGCCAGAACCACGGGAAACGCAAGAAGTCTGCGGGGACAGGCGCCGAGGAAGAGGAGGCCAAGGCGGGGGGGCCGAGACTTTCCCGCCTATCTCCGCCGAGCAGAACCTTGCTGCCTCCCCGGGCTGCAGCTCCTCTAGGAACTCAGCTCCTGGTGTCTCGATTGAAGGCGTGCAGCGCATTGTCGTCATCCTCCGGCTTTGGAGATCAGGAAGGTGATCTCCTTCCCCTTCTTGCGCGCCCCGGGATGCGGGCGTCGCGCCAGTTCGCCCGCGCCGCGAGCGCCGCGCAGCGCGCGGATTTGAATCCCAGACTCACTGAGAGTAGGGAGGCGCAGGAGCGGGGTGCGATCTTGTGCCTGTCCGCGCAGGCCCGTCTGGGCCAGCGCGGCGTCTTTCATGGCGTTGTAGGTGCCGGGCTCCATTTTAGCAATGGGCACCTTTTTTGGCTTCGCCCCGGCATCGAGCTCTCCCTCTCCTACATCGTCTTCTCTTTCTTCTCCTTCCGCATCTTCCCCTTTGTCCTCCTGCGAGTCCAGAGCTTCCTTGTCGTCGCCTTTGCCTGCGTCCCCTCTCTCACTTTCTGGGTCTGGGTTCTCCTTGCCCCGCCCCTTTCCCTCCTCGGTCGTCTCCTCCTTGCGTCCTCTCTCGAGGATCTCCGTCGAGTCGATTGTCGTGGGCGGCCGTCATCCAGTCCATCATTAGGCTTGTGAGGCCTGAAGACTCGTCATTATCCTCCTGGGTCCTCCTCGTCGTCGCGGAACTCCTGTCTCTTCTGCCCAGGCGAGCCGTGCTCTCCATCGGGCGGCGCTTCCCCTGGACCCCATCCCAGCTCTGTCAACCTGTTGAGCGTGAAGGCAAACGCGGGCGAGTTGTGATTGGCTGCGAGGGTCGCGCCGTCTCCAGAGGACGTCCCTTTCCTGCTGAGCTCCCACGCCCGAGCGTGTATCACCGCGCGGACCTCATGCGAGATCACTTCCATCGGGAACTGGTGCGTCACCGACGGGCTCAGGCCAATGTTGCCAGCTCCTGTCACATTATTCGCGCGTGCTGTGTTCATCACAGCCATTGCGACAAACGCGGAGACACCAGAAACGCATCTCGGCGATTCTGTCTTTCGAATGGTTTTTGTTGGTTTTACGCGTTCTGCAACACCTGTGTTTTCAATGCTACTTTATAGACTTTCTTGTCCGTCCGTTTTCTACTGTTGTTTCCCTCTCCATCCGCTGGTGCTGTTGCCGCTGGTGCTGCTCGTGGTCCTGATGGTGCTGCTCCTGGTGGTGGTACCGCTGCTCTTGGTCCTGGTGGTGGTGCTGTTGCTGCTGCTGCTGCTGGTGCTGGTACCGCTGGTGCTGGCGCCGCACTGCTCAAGCGACTTCGTAAATTAGGAAAGCATCCAAACACGGGGGCCCATGCCATTCCACAGCGACTGACGCCGACCCTCTGCGTTGATGGGGCAGCATACGCGCCATGCCCAGCGGAGAGGTCATTTGCACCCAGTGTGGCGCCCTTATCATGAGTATAACCTGGAGTTACACGTGATATTATGTCGAGCAAGTCCCCCATGGTTGATGTGGGCTCATGGGATCACCGCGCTCGCTCTGCCCAATACTCTTTCCTCTGGAACACGGGGCAGGGTGGATTTGTGGACAATTGCTGGGCACATGTTTGCTGAGTCGAGATCGAAACATTACGCCTTCATTTCCTGAAGCGCTTCTGTTTCAGTCAAGCCCATCATTGGCGCGGGCTTAAGCGGCTGCGTGGCACATGATCAAAGGCACCGTCGTCAGCATCCCACCGGCATCACACACGCCAGATGCCGTAGCCACTGAGCGGTGGAACGACAACAGTTTCAAGCTAGGGGGCCAATCTTCTAGTGCTGATCCCTCAACGCAGTGCAGCATGCATGTTTAGAAAACAATCAAAAACAAATGATGACGATATGTGGACTCGCATGAATGACGCAACACGCGAGCGAATATGAGCCTTTGAAAGGATACAGAAGGAGATATTGGGAGCCTACTCTCGCATATGAGCGTGTGCATTCATGTGTGCAAGGATAAGGGCATACCCACGAACCTATATGACCACACCTGGGAATAACGACATGTTGTCCATACATGTCTATATACATCATAGCCGTGATATGCATTATATACATATATGTATAGAAACTTATGCATAACTAGCTACCTATACGACCACGCTTCGGGTGATAAGGAGGTTGTGTGTGGGGGGAAGAGGGGGGAACCAACACCTGACTCATCGATCTCACTATCGATCTCACTCCACGGGACACCACGGGACATTTGTCGATCTCCCTATCGATCTCACTACCGATCTCACTCAACGAGACACCACGGGCCACCACGGGACACCGCGGGACACCTCTCGCTCTCACTATCGGTGTCACTATCGATCTAACTATCGATCTCACTCAACGAGACACCACAGGACACCACGGGAAACCTCGGGACACCACATCGATCTCACTATCGATCTCACTATCGATCTCACTCAACGGGACACCACGGGACACCACGGGACAACTGTCGATCTCACTGTCGATCTCACTATCGAATTCATTTTTTAGGACACCACGGGACACCTCGGGGCACCAAATCGATCTCAGTATCGATCTCGCTCAACTGGATAGCACAGGACACCAAGGGATACCACCGGACACCTGTCGATCTCACTATCGATCTCACCATCGATTTCATTTTTTGGGACACCACGGGACACCTCGGGGCACCACATCGATCTCAGTATCGATCTCAGTATCGATCTCGCCCAACGGGACACCACGGGACACCACGGGGCGAGCCACCGCCGGACGGGCGGGCGGGGGAGAATCATTTGTCTTGACTTCGCGCTAGCAACGGCGGGTTCATTCTTCTCGCGCGCCCACGCAAATTCGCCTCGCTCGCACGCACGACACGAACGAAACGAGACGATTTCCCGGTTGTGGGTCTCGGTTCCACTGCGATCTCACCCCCCAACCTCCGATGTAATACATGTAATGTAAAGGCATGCCTATATATATATATACACATATCTAGACTTCTTTATATAACTGCATGCTTTTATGCTTGATTCCATACATGTTTGTCTGCATATACCCACACACATATATATACACATAGGTATGTGTATATACCTGGGGGCATACACAAACATACACATATATATATATATATATATATATATATATATATATATAGGTGCATATGTACACATTTACATATACTATACAAAGAGAGGGAGAGAGAGAGAGGGAGATAACAACAACACCAAGAGAGATCCAGAGGAGAGACAGAGAGAGAGGGAGAAAGAGACAGAGAGACAAATATGTATATATATACATACACAGGAATATATATAGAGAGAGAGAGAGAGGGGAATAGAGAGAGAGAGAGAAATCAATAAAGAAAGAGAGAGAGAGAGAGAGAGAGATGGAGGGATGGATGCGCAGAAAGATGGGGATAAAGGACAAGAGAGAGAGAGAGAGATGCACACAGAAGGTGCGCTCGGGGCCCGGAAGGTAAGCCGGCATCAAGGAAACGGGCCCTGGTAGAAGCAGGCCCTGGACCATGGGGGCTTTCTCCAAGGACAACTCTACGTCCTGGGCAACTTGCTGATGTCCCGGCCTTGGGAGGGCTCCAGGAGCTCGAAGAAGGCAGCAAAAACCTCCAGGGCCCCTTTCTCGGAGCAAGGCGAGTTGAGACAACGGCAACTCAAGATCGGTCCCCGGATCCCTCTCGGGAGCGGCCAAGAGGGGGGTGCCCAAGAGGGTGGGGTGCAAATCATGACCGGCGGCATGTGCGCGACCCAGCGGGGGCGCCAGGGACGTAATGAAATAAGAAGAGGCGCCATGAAATCTGGGGAACTATCATGGCCCCCGCCATGATATCCACCCCCCCCTAGTCATCACTTCCCGACCCGACCCCGCCCCCGACCCTCCCGGGGTCCAAACGCATCAGTGTTCCGAGCTGTGTCCAGCCGTGGCGACGAAGGCCCCCCTCCCCCGAAGGTCAACTCCTGCGGTCTCAGCTCGCCCCCGCTCTGAGCTTCCCTCGGGTCCGTTTCCTCCGGTGGCGGGCAGAACATGCTGCGCCAGCCCGGTGGGCGCCGCCGGTCAGCTGTCGGATCCGAGCCGGTGCCCCTTGCCGCCGAAGGGCTCCTTGAGCGCCGCCCTGCGGGAGGGCGCGCGGCCGGGCACAATTTTTCAATATATATATATATATATATGTGTGTGTGTGCATGCATGTATGTATGTATGTATGCATGCATGCATGCACGCATGCATGCATGCATGCATGTATGTATATGTATGCATGCATGTATGTATGTATGTATGTATGTATGCATGCATGCATGCATGCATGTATGTATGTATGCATGCATGCATGTATGTATGTATGTATGTATGTATGTACGTATATGGGTATATTTCTATATGTTTATATGTATATGTTTATATGCTATGATTATATATATGTGATCGAGAATTACCCCAGTGCGACCCTACCTAGAAGTTGGAGTCCCTAGGAAAGCAGCATTAGTTGCTATGCTATGCTATGCTATGCCATGCCAGCTATGCTGCACTATGCTATGTTATGTTATACTATGTTATGCTGCACTATGCTATGCTGAGCTATGCTATGATAAGCTATGCTATGTCATGCTGCGATGTGCTATGCAAAGCTATGCTATGATATGCTATGCTAAGCTGCGCTATGCTGTGCTATGCTATGCTATGCTGCGCTATGCTATGCTACGCTAGGCTTGGCTATGCTATGCTATGCTAAAGCAGCGCTGCGCTATGCTAAGCAAAGCTAAGCTCAGATGAAATAAGCTAAGCTAAGATGAGATAAGCGACGCTAAGCTAAGGGGACGTAATTGGGGAAACCGCGGGGCGGATCCTGGGGGAACCGCCCGGGGCGATTTCCACTGCCCGGCCCCTTGAAGCCCAGAGGGTAAGAACCCTTCCAGGGAGAGCCTAGGTAGGGAAAACACATCAAGAAAACGACTTCTGTTTTCGGCCTCTCTGGGCTTCTACTGGGGCCCAAGACCGTCAAACACGGCTCACGATGAAAAGCCGCCGCTGGGGAAATGATGGGGACTTCTAGGGACCCCGTATTGACATAATCGAGACATCGGATAATTGCACACTTTTCCCAGCGGAATTTGGAAGGTAAGAACGGAGCGGGCACCTCCAAGCAACACTGTCAGTGACGCCAATTTGCAAACACGGTGTGATCGGCAAGACGTGAAACGCAAAAAACGCAACTCACGTCCTGAAATCGTTGCCGACTTTCTGGCCCAAAGCCAGATGGTGGAGGAGAGATCTGGCAGAGCAGGAGGAGAGATGCCGAGGACAAGCAGAAGAGAGGCAGGAGAGCACCAGATTGCGACTGATACGAAATTGCCCTCGACACGTATTGGGCTAGGGTACTGCGCGCACCCCCCCCACCCCCACCAAGATCCCCAGGGGATTATTACCGGGAACAGTGGGTTAATGATCAGAGCTCGAGATAGCCCCGATATTGCCCCAAAGTGCCCCATGATGGCCTCCAACCTGTTCCAATATGGCTACATCGTGTCTTTGGCCTTCGAAGAAAGAGTGCGCCGCCCTTCAGAGAACGAGTGCGTAGTTCGCCGATCAGAAAAGAAGGGATGGGAAGAGGGATCGGACCGCGTAGTGTGTGTATAGATATGTACACACATTCTTACATTTATGCCTGTATATATTCCTACCTACAGTGGGGGCCCGACCACAAGAAAACTTCCACAAGAAACCCAACCCTGAGACCCCAGGACGTCCATCGATCTTAGTGCGGGAACGTCACGCCTTCCATCGCGAAACCATCGAAACCCAAGGCACCCTGGAGGCAAGCAGGGTGTTTCTTGGCATGGGCCCCCACTGTACCTACACGCACTAATCCCGCCAGCCCTTCGGAGGGCTGGTGGCCTGAGGTAGATTCTAAGGTCCATCTGTGCACTGGTTGCAGTCCCTGGGGCTGGAATCTGTCCCTCCCCCTTCCCCATCCCCGGAACTCTGACTTCAGCAGATCGCGGGGCTTCAAGGCGCCCTTTGTCTGCGACCGAATACGCCGATGTGCAAGCATCAGTCACCAGTCTGTAACTGACGGCTTTTCGCCTATCTTGGCATCCAAGAGAGCCTCAGAAAGACCCAGGATTATCTACTCCTGGTCCTCCTTGTTTTCGAGACGCTCCCGAGGAGGCTGAGGTATCCAAATGTCTTCCACAAAGGCCCAGGAAGCTCCCGAGACGCTGTTCAAGAAACCCAGAAAACTAAGATGCCCTTGAGATACCAGGAGGCATGAGTGTGCGGCATTACTTCTTTCCGGGTGTTTTTCCCTGACCCCTCTCGCTCTTCCTCTCGATCCTTGTCCACATGATCGAACGTAGTGGACCAAATCACGTCAACCAGCGCCGTGCGAATTTGCAACATATCGCGTCATACAAAACCAACTCACACATTAGCCACCCAGACCATTTTACACGACCCTGGCACAAATCAGGCAACAACGGAAAACGGACAGACAACGCAGCGCCCTATCATGGTGGATCGTTCATGCGTCCGCAAGTCTGGTACCCGCCGGACGCGGACACATGTGTGACCGTATGCCAGATGCGGCACGGGTGATGATTCCAAGTGGAGGAGTACGAGGGGAGGACCCAGCCCTCGAGGGGTAGAGCGATGAAGGATGGGAGACTCGAGTGACAGAACCAGCTCGTTGTGTTCACACTGGAACGTATGTTCGCATTGTGGCCGACCAAACCACACCAAACCCACACCGATCATACGACAGCCGCGTGAAAGCGTGAGCGCGGGCGCGTCTGTTGTTCGACCACAGAGCCCGCAGAGACGTGTTGGGTTGGGGGGCTGCCCTTCAGACTCTCCCGACTCGCCTGGCCAGGCAAGCCTCTCTGGAGGGAGAGGAGCCCCCCTCGAAAACTCATCCCCGTCAATCTCCCTCAACGCCCCGCCCACATCCCTCTCATCCTCTTCTGCTCCGCCCACCCTCCTTTGAGGAAGCGTAACAAGACCCGGGTTCCGGGGGCTCTCTGGTTGGCCTGACGGGGCCATCCATCAGGAAAATGACGAGACCTTATCTGAAATTTGACGCGAACTCCCGCTACAATCATCCCACGAAGTCTGGACCGTCAAAATCCGGGACGCGCTCGTCAGAGAGCGTCGGCAAACCCGATGTCCGGCGTGCTCGAGTCGTACGTTTCCCCGACCCCCCCCCTCCTGAGAGCAGGGCCCCCGCTAACGCAGGGAGGAGGATGAGGAGGATGAGGAGGAGGAGGAGGAGGAGGAGGAGGTGGAGGAGGCGAGGAGGAGGGGAAGGAGGAGGAGGAAGAGGAGGAGGAGGAGGAGGAGGAGGAGGGAGGGAGGGAGGGAGGGAGGAGGGAGGGAGGGAGGAGGGGGAGGAGGAGGGAGGGAGGAGGGAGGGAGGGAGGGAGGGAGGGAGGAGGAGGAGGAGGAGGAGGAGGAGGAGGGGAGGAGGAGGAGGAGGAGGAGGAGGAGGAGGAGGAGGAGGAGGAGGAGGAGGAGGAGGAGGGTGGAGGAGGAGAGGGAGGAGGAGGAGGAGGAGGAGGAGGAGGAGGAGGAGAGAGGAGGGAGGAGGAGGAGGAGGAGGAGGAGGAGGAGGAGGAGGAGGAGGGAGGAGGAGGAGGAGGAGAGGATCTTTTGGGGACAGCTCCCAGAGGATGTGTGGCATGTGCCTCGCCGGCCCGGCGGACCGCGGAGGACAGCTCTAGGGTACGGCACCTCCCTACCCCGCCCGCCCCCCTCGGGGGCAGCCGCCGCCCGCCCAGTCCCTCGCTGTTTTCTTCCGCCCTGCGCTGTCAGGCCGGGCGCCTGGTCATGCGCGGCAGGCCAGGCAGGGAAGGATGGGGCCGCAGGATGAGCCAACGCACGCGCTGGGGGAGGTGGCCACTGGGCAGTCCTCGGCATCCTCCTCCTCTCCTCCTCCTCCTCCTCCTCCTCCTCCTCCTCCTCCTCCTCCTCCTCCTCCTCCTCCACTCCGTCCCTCTCCGGACCACTCCTTCTCCTCCTGCTTCCCGTCCCCTGAAACTCCTTGCCGCCGAGAGGGAGTGCAAGGCACCACGGTGGCCTGTCGCCGTCCACGTGGATCTGCCGCCTGGCTGTCATGAGAGGTCAGTGAGACGGGGCACCAGATGAGGAGAAAGGGTGGGGGAATCCTCCTCCATCCTCCCTTCTCTTCCTTCTCCCCCATCCTCCCTTCTCCTCCTCCTCCTTCTCCTCCTCGTCCATCCTTCCTTCTCCTACCGCCTCCCATCCACCCTCCTGTTCATGATCCCCGGCTCCCCCCCTCCCCCATTTCCGTCCCGGGCGACCTCGTGAGAAGAAACAACGGGATAAGGGGAGGATGTAGGAACATTACGAGTATGCAGAATTGCTAGGACTCGCGGACATAAGATGAGGAGGGGCAGAGGGGAGAGTGTATAGACACTTCTTGCAAATGCTGAAAGTGGATGTGTGATGCACGAGACAAGTCAACACTACCAGGAACAACCACGCTAGATGTCTTTCGCTGCTGGGCATTTTGGAGATGAGGATCTCTAGCGACTGCCACGAGAACTATCACAGACTCAACCCGATGTTGTTTTGAACCCTTAGCCGACCTCGTCGGGTATACCCGTGTATGCTATCTTCGAGCGATACAATGAAACATGCACGATCATCGCGTATCACCACGCACGACGCAGTGCAGAGGCCCTGTCTGCGCTTGATCCTCCAATACCAAGGTATGCCTTTGAGTGGTACAGTCCACGAAAAGGGTGCCAAACACCTCATTTAGACAGTTAGCTACGAGCTGTCTGGCCATGCCAGGTAACAACAAACATACATACGCGACCGTACGCTGGCGTCATTTCTTTAAACGGACTCTTCCAGAACCAGAGAACCAGAAGCAACACGAGCCACAAGAGGCGGTCGAGGGACAACACGAGTAGTCGTGGGAAGAGCATGGGGGGGCGGCGAATGATGATGATGCTGCTGCTGATGATGACGATGACGATGACGATGACGATGACGATGACGATGATGATGATGATGATGATGATGATGATGATGATGATGATGCTGATGATGATGATGATGCTGACGATGATGGTGATGCTGATGATGAGGAGCACGCAATTTCTTGCGACGCGAGGATCACCAAGGGTCTCCAGCACTCCGCAACCGTCGTTCACCCAGAAGCCTCCCGCGTCCCTCCACTGACTACAAGCAAGCAGAGGTGCAAACACTTTCTTCGCGAACATCCTCCCAAGCTGCCT
>CAUYUJ010012481.1:338527-351027 GCA_963575745.1 Prorocentrum cordatum | reverse complement strand
GTATGAGTATGAGTATGAGTGGATGAATCTGAAGGCTGGGGAGTCTGAGTGTGAGTGACAATGACTATGAATGTGGTGAGCATTGGTTTGAGTATGCGTACGTCTTAACACGATTGAGTCTGAATACGTGTGGTGTGAGTCTGAGGGCGGGTGGATCTGAGTGTGAGTAAGTCCGAGTGTGAATTGGTTTAAGTGTGAACGAGCCTAATTACGAGCCAATCTGAATGTGAGTGATTCTAAGTCTTCTGAAATGAAGATGGGTTTGAATGAGTCGGAATGTGATTGGTGAGTCTGAATTAGGGACACATGCCGATAAGTATGTCTGAGTGAAGAGGAGGAGGAGGAGGAGGAGGAGGAGGAGGAGGAGGAGGAGGAGGAGGAGCATGAGTGAGTGAGTGAGGTCTGGAGGCGTCTAGCCTGTGGGGCCGAAACAAGCAAACTGCCCGAGACGTCGCCACGACCCGGGCGCGAGCGGGCCCGTGAAAAGGCACCCTGGCGGCTCCTCCACGAGGTGCTGAAGCCAGCGCCTCGCCTGAGGTATCACCGCAATCGAGGAGCATGAGTGAGTGAGTGAGGTCTGGAGGCGTCTAGCCTGTGGGGCCGAAGCAGGCAAACTGCCTGAGACGTCGCCACGATCCGGGCGCGAGCGGGCCCGCGAAAGGCACCCTGGCGGCTCCTCCACGAGGTGCTGAAGCCAGCGCCTCGCCTGAGGCATCACCGCAATCTGCACCGACAGCAAGGGAATCGGGGGCGCCGAAGCAGGCACACCACCCAAGACATCCCCACCATCTGAGCGCGAACGGGCTCGGTGAAACACCCCTCTGGCGGCTCCCCGTTGGGAAGCTGAAGCCATTGCCTCGCCTGAGGCATCCTCGCAATCTGCTCTGGCAGCAGAGGGGTCGGGGGCGCCGATGCAACCAAACCGCCTGAGACAGCCCCACAATCTGGCGCGACCTTGCCCGTGAAATACCCCCTTGGTGGCTCCCGATTCAGGGTACTGAAACCACCGCGTCGCCTGATACATCCTGGCAATCTTCTTTTGAAGCAAAGGATGTGCGGACTCAAATAAGGAAACTGTCTGAGACATCCCCACAATCTGGGCGCGAACAAGTATGTGAAATACCTCCTGGCGGCTCCTCCCTGGGATGCTGAAATCAGCGCATCGCCTGAGACATCCTCACAATCTACTCTGACAGCAGAAGAATCGGGGGGGCCGAAACAGGCACACCGCCTGAGACATCCCCACAATCTGGGCGCGAACGGGCCCTGGGAAATACCTCCTGGCGGCTCCTCCTCCGTTGGTAGTGGTAAGACCAGCGCCTCGCCGGAGGCATCCTCACAGTCTGTGTGTGTGGATGGTTCTGAATGTAAGTGGGTCTGAATGAGGAAAAGGAGCAAGCCTGAGTGTGAGCGTGAGTGAGTCTGATGCGATGAGTGAGTCTGAGTGAGGCAGAGGAGGGATGAGGGCGAGTGCGAGTATAGGTGGGTCCGAATGGGACTGAGTCTGAATGTTGGTGAGCCGGAGGGTGAATGAGTCTGATGAGTGTGCATAACTCTGAACACTGGTGAGTCTGCGTGTGAGTGGATCTGAATGTGAGTGTCTGAGTTTGTCTGCGTGAGTCTGAATGAAGAACTAGCCTGGCGAAGGACCCAACCATATGCAGTTGTGAATACCCTCGTTGTATGCACCGCAGTCGGAGGAGCTTCTTAGGCGTGTGCCAAAACATTCCGGTGGGCGCATGCGAAATCAGCCACTTGGGCCGTCGGTGGAATTACCTATGAGGCCACGAAGCGCGTGAGAGGTGTGCCGAAATAGGTGCGGTGGGCGCATGCGAACGCAGCCACTGGGGCCGTGCCGAAATGGGTGCGGTGGGCGCATGTGAACGCAACCACTGGCGCCTTCGGTGGAGCTCCTATGGGGCCACGAAACGCGTGAGGGGTGTGCCGAAACGTGCGTGGGTGACGCATGCGGGCGGTGGCACTGGGGCCTTCGGTGGAGCTCCCTCCACATGGGGCCACGAAGCGTGAGAGGGGTGTGACGAAATGAGTGTGGGTAACGCATGCGAACGGTGGCACTGGCGCCTTGGGTGGAGCTTCCTAGTTGGCCGCGAAATGCGTGAGGGGTGTGCTGGAATGGGCGTGGGTGACGCATGCGAACGGTGGCACTGGCGCCTTCGTTGGAGCTCCCTATGGGGCCACGAAGCGTGTGAAGGGTGTGCCGAAATGGGTGTGGGTGACGCATGCGGGCGGTGGCATTGGGGCCTTCGGTGGAGCCCCCTTATGGGGCCACGAAGCGTGTGAGGGGTGTATCGACATGAGTGTGGGTGACGCATGCGGGCGGTGGCAGTGGCGCCTTCGGCGAAGCTCCCAATGAGGCCACGAAGCGGGTGAGGGGTGTGCCGAAACGTGCGTGGGAAACACATGCGGGCGGTGGCACTGGGGCCTTCGATGGAGCTCCCTATGGGGCCACGAAGCGTGTGAGGGGTGTGTCGGAATGGGCGTGGGTGACGTATGCGGGCGGTGGCACTGGGGCCTTCGGTAGAGCTCCCTATGGGGCCACGAAGCGCGTGAGGGGTGTGTCGGGATGTGCGTGGGAAGCGCATGCGGGCGGTCGCATTGGGGCCTTCGGTGGAACTCCTTATGAGGCCACGGAACGTGTGAGGGGTGTGCCGACATGGGTGTGGGTGACGCATGCGGGCGGTGGCGCTGGGGCCTTCGATGGAGCTCCCCATGGGGCCACGAAGCGTCGGATGGGTGCGCCGAAATGTGTGTGAGTGACGCATGCGGGCGGTGGCACTGGGGCCTTCGGTGGAGCTCCCTATGGGGCCACCAAGCGCTGTGTAGGGTGGGTGGAACAATCATTTGCTAAACATATCCATATTCGTGCAACATACAAAGCATTCTTTGTACACCCGCCTCAGGCTTGCCTGGCAGCGGCTATGCCGCGCCAGGGTCGCCGAGAAGCAGTTGACTGCACAACTTCCTTTGGTCTCCTTTTCTGGTCTGGGACTGAGTATGCCCACTCTTTCGGGCACCCCTGGTCCAGTCCGTCTCCAGTGTTTCGGCGTGTGGTTGGCTATCCTGTTCAGGACCTGCCACAACCAACCACACGGGGCAGGCCGATGCTGTCACGAACGACACCTCTGTTTCCGACTGTGCGAAAACATCACGCGTACCTCTTGAATGCAAAGGCGCACTGTGTCTGGTTGTATTCTGGGAGTCCTACGTGCACACCGAAATTGCCAGATGATGTCAAGCCAGGCTCTGAGAACTGCTGTTTTGGCCTTCGAACAAGGGAATTACCAATTGCCCATTCTTTCGTAACACCGCTGGCAAGCGCAGCTAAACCGGGCGATTGCCCCCTTTTCCTTGAGCGGACACTAGCCGCTGCCCAGGGGTGTGAGCCACCCGGCCCCTGCGTTAGGCGCTCGTGGATAACCAGAGCGCACCTGCGAAACCCCCTATTTGGTAAAACCACCACTGCTACCTCTCTGACTGTTGGAAAAAAGAAAACCGCACCACCGAAGACGAGCTCCTGGAGAGACTTTCGGCTGATAACCAGTCATTTGCCAAGCATATCCATATTAGTGCAACGAACAAGGCATTCTTTGTACACCCGCCTCGGGCTCGCCTGGCAACGGCTATGCCGCGCCAGGGTCGCCGAGAAGCAGTTGACTGCACAACTTCCTTTGGTCTCCTTTTCTGGTCTGGGACTGAGTATGCCCACTCTTTCGGGCACCCCTGGTCCAGTCCGTCTCCAGTGTTTCGGCGTGTGGTTGGCTATCCTGTTCAGGACCTGCCACAACCAACCACACGGGGCAGGCCGACGCTGTCACGAACGACGCCTCTGTTTCCGACTGGGCGAAAACACCACGCGTACCTCTTGAATCCAAAGATACACTGTGTCTAGTTGTATTCTGGGACTCCTACGTGCACACCAAAATTGCCAGATGACGTCAAGCCAGGCTCTGAGAACCTGCTGTTTTGGCCTTCGAAGAAGGGAGGAATCAACTGAAACGCAAGGAGGAGGGAGGAGGGAGGAGGAGGGAGGAGGAGGAAAGAAGGAAGGAAGGAAGGAAGGAAGGAGGAGGAACACGCGGGGACCGTATCTTCAAAACGAGGACCCAAAACCACAGGATGGTTTGGAACAACAAGGAGCAGCAAGGGCGAGCGGCGCGGAAGTAATAACAAAACAGCATCTTAGGATATGGGGGAATGCCCTTGCATTTTTTTTTTTTTTTTTTTTTTCCTTCTTCTTCTTCCGTGCCAGCACATTGCTTGCTGCGCGCATGCCAACACCGAACCACCGTCTTTGGCACAACAAATATACAGCGTGCAATTTGCACCAACTTTGAAATCATGCGCGGACGCCCCGCGACCACCTCGTATTTTTGACATGGGCGGCGGGGGAGACAGCATATCATCAGCTGGCAAAGCAACAAATACAGGACGCACGCTGCACCATAATCGTGATAAAGTGCGGACGCTTCGCGCTCACGTTGCGTGGTGTTTGACAAGGATGGCGGGGGTGCCGAAAACTAGTTTTGCCAGGGACAGCATACTGCCTGCTGTGCGCAGGCCCACCATCCCTGCCAACAAACAAATGCAAAACGATCGTGGGCGCACATCCGAACACAACAAACCTGCCGTCGTAACTCTGCGTTGGTTTTTGACAGGGGCCGTTGGAGGTCGACATATTGCCCATTGTGGCGCACCTGGCGCGCGTGACGCAATTGGAATGTGAGGCGCACCTTGCGTGCTTCGCGCACCTGGCCAGCGTCTGCATTGTTTCCCGATGGTTGTCGATGGCGTCCCCTGTTCGTGCTGAGACTCGGGTGCTACTTCTGTGTTGGGACGGCGGATGGGAATGAGCGAGGCGATTTGTTGCTTGTGTGTAGCTTGATACCTATTCCCGCATAGTAGAGACCCCTCCACGGCCAGCAGTCAAGCCGAACCAATGACCCTCCTCCACTATTCCTGCCACGAAAACCATGTGAATCACACTCTGGGGAATAATCTTGTGTCATGCTCGTGGGCCCTACAAGCACTTTGTATGGTTTTTGGGCAATGACGGCGGGGGCCCCTCATATTGCCTGCTGTGCTCAGGGCCATCATCCCTATCAAAGTAACTAGGGAGTCTACTTCGCGGCTCAATCTGCATCATGCGCGGCCACCTTGCGGTCACTGTCCATTGGCTTTTGACAAGGACGGCGGGGGTGCTGGCATATTGCCTGCTGTGTGCAAGCCCACCAGACACCATGACGGCCTCCCCGCCGCGATTGCGCATACATTTTCAACAATGAAGGCGGGGGTTGGCATGCTTCCCAATGTGTGCTGTTACGTGCGCGGGCGCAGATGGCACACCCAGCGCGTGTCCTGAACGTGCCGCACCTGGCGTGGCTGGAGCATTTGGCATGGCGCACGTGGAACACGTGGCGCATCTGGCGCGCCAGGCGTGCCTAGCACGCTTGGGCCCATGGGGTGCCTGGCGCACCTGGCGCGCCTGGCACGCGTGGCGCACCTCGCCCCAGCGCCGGGCGCATGGGGATTGTTCTGGTTCCCAATAGCTGTCCATCCATTAACAAACGCTGAACTTGATTAGGCTCGGGTGCTGTTCATGTTTTGGGAGGGAAGACGGGAATGGGCGAGACAACTTCCGAGCGGGGATGGTGTCTTGACCCCGTTTCGTGCGAAAACGCTGAACTCATTGATTGCGCTGCGGTTTCGGGCCCCCTTGGGCCTCCTGGGGGAGGCTGTTTCAAGACCCCCCCCTTGTTGATCGATCTGGCCCCCGAGGCTCCGAGCAGCATTCCAAGAGGGCCCCCAGAGGCGCCCAGGAGGCCCGAACAGCCCACCAAGAGACCCCCAAGAGGCCCACAAGAGACCCCCGAGAGGCTCCAAGACGCACCCCCGAGACACCCGCGACGCTCCTGTAGGTTCCCGGGATTGCCTATAGGCCCCCAGAATGTCCCGCGAGTATCCCAAGCTCTCAAGAGACATCCAAAGAGACTCGGGTAAGCATCCAAGAAGTCTCTGGCCTTTCTGCTCGCCATCCTGGTCTCCTCCGTCTCCTCCTCTGGCGCTCTTGCGCTGTTCGGCAGCCGCCCCGATGACGCAAGACGCTTGCCCGAAGACAACAACGAACGACCTCGAGGAGACAGGGGTGACCACCTCCGACTTGGACATCGAAAGAGCCTTACCCTGTCTCAAGATCCCAAGGCCTTCCACTTCCATTCCGTGTCGGGCTTCCCCGGACATGCTCGACTCAAGTCCTTCGCTTTGCATCGGGCATGCGCTCCGCAGCGCGCGCGCCAAGTCAAGGCGCTATTCTGCCGCGATCGATGGGTGGGGTGTGCCCGGGCAACTGCGCGCGGGGCCCCAGGGCGCGGCAGCTGCGCAAGCCAAGAGCGAAGCGAATTCGCCGCGCCACAAACCGAGCGCCCCCAACAACCGCTGGGAACCCGAGACTATATGACCCTGCTCGTCTGAGGCTATCTCGAGGATCGGGGCCTCCGAATTCCTTGGCTATCTCATGGCAAGCTCAAGGTAGGATGACACATCGGGATGCCCCGGGCCATGGGCGTGCTCCAGGACCGCCACCATATCAATCTATGAACGTAACATGGTCGCGCTGGCAACGCACTCTGTCTCGAAGGCGATGATTTGCTGGGTGCGCCTTGGCACCTCTGTTGCCTGTTCCCTCGATGCCAGCGTGGCTCGTCGCCGCGTCTGTCCGCCGCCGCCCTCGACGCGTGCGATGGCGCCCGGCAGGCCGGAACTGCGCGCGCTCCAACGTCTCCGATTCTGTGCTAGATCAGCCCCCCCCCCCTCCCTGAGCCCGTCCCCCCGCGCGTCATTTCTGACCGCCAGGGATAATCTGCGCCCTCGGCCTCACGAGACTCAAGGTCATGGGCAACAACGGCGCGCGGCTCGCTGGGTGCCGCGCCCTGCGCTGGGAGGGGCGACGGGCGTCTGGGCGTCCGGCCCATGACTCAGCGCCCGCCCTAGTCCGCATCTGCATCGGCAACGAAACGCTTTGGCCTGTGGACTGGGGTCGAGCTTCTCGACCTCTACCGACGAAAACTGCACGCTTCGACATCGACCCCTGACAAGCCCAGAGATTGCTGCACCCGTGGGTGCTCTCTGTTTCTCCAGCCGCGCGTCCGCCGATCCAGCGGCGCCGACGCCGCGCGTCGCGGCCAGCGCGGGCCCCCCGCGGCGCGCGTTCTGAAGCGACTTCCTCGAGAATGAATGTGCTTGACACCCAATTCCCTCAAGGCCCAAGACATATCGCTCCCTTTCTTTGGCTTCGAATTGCCAGCGGGGGCTTCTCTCGGGGCGCTTGCAGCCCTTTCTTCTCTCGCTCTGTACCAGAGAAGAACGTGCCTCTGACCGAAGTGTTACGGACATTATTCTGACTTCCTGCAGCCTGCAGACTCGAACCGCCCACCGTGGGGGCGATGCCCAGCCTCGGTCACCGCGCTGCTGCTCCGTCGAGAATATCTAGAAACACTGCCCGCGGAAGGGTGGTCGCGGGCAAACGACCCGCTACGGTGGGTGGCGCTTATCTCAGGGGGTGGCGACGCTGCATCTCCCACCTCGATCACTCTCTGTCCCGATCATGCAAGTGGACACCTTAAACTGAGGCCGGGCTTCTTGCGTGTCTGTGCTAGCTGCGCATGCGCGATGCGTTCGCGTGCTTTTTCGAAGTCTCAGCGCGCGTCTACTGATGAATATTTGCATGAGCGGCCTCGTTGGTCAAGGCCTGCTTCCAAATCGCCACCTCGCAACTTCCACCCTTGCCTCCATGCGCGCGCCCGCTGCCGCGCCTGCTCTCGCCTCGAATATTTTCTTCCCGCCTGCTGGCTTCCGCCAAGGAGGTGAGGTGGGCAGCTTGCTCCGCTCTGGTAGAGCCGTGGCCGTGTCCCGGATATGCATCGGATCACTCGGCGCAGATGTGCTGGAACTGCGCGGCTGCGTCGGCGCGCGCCGACGGCCGTGCGCGTCCTGAACTTCCCCGAGACTGACCCGGCGCGTTCTGGGCCCTCGGGCGCGCTGGGTTCTCAAGGGGCAATGCTCCTGCAACGTTGCAGGGCCGATCTCGGGCGCCTCCTCGAACCGCCCGGCGTTCCAGGGCGCCTCCTCCTCCGGGGCCTTCCACTGGTCAGCGTGACTACCTGGGGCCCCGTCAAGGCGCGAAGTCATTGGGCTGCTTCGTCCACTTGCGTGCTTCTCCGCCCCGACTCCCCGGGGCCTCTCTCGGGCCTGCTGCCGCCGCTTTCTCAGCTGAAACCAGAGCCCCGGCCCGCCCCCCATTCAGCGCGCGCTCGACGTGCTCCGGGGGCGCGGCGCGCAGCGCCTCCGAAGCGCTGCCGCCGCAAGAAAATGCGCGGGCTCCCGGGCGGCCCGCGCGGCGCGCTCCCAGCGAATCTCCGGCGGCCCCCTGGCCATCTCGAGCTGGCCCATCGCCTGCTGATCCCTGCCTGAAGGGCCCTTGCGCAAGGAGGGACAAGGAGGGGCATTTCCTCCAGCCGTGCGTGGCGCCTCCTCGTGGAACTGGAGACATGGGCGCCCGTTCGCCGAGGGCCCCCGACTTCCGTCGACGCATCTTTCCATGCGAACCTGACAAGCGCGCCCCTCCTTTTGCGCCCCTCGGCCCGTGGTGGTTCGATCTGGCACTTCCCCGCCGCGTGCTCCTGCTCGGCGAGGCTGCAGAACTCGGCGCGCGCCGACTTGGCCTGCCTCGCGCGCCTCAAGCCAGACCAGAAAATCTCGGCGCCCATCGGGCGGCTCGGGTGCGGGGCTGGTATCAATCTCCAGTTCGCCACTTTTTGCCCGCCCTGCGCGTAGGCGGCGCCGATGACGGCGGCGCCTCCGAACTTCTCAGGAACCCCGAGATTTTGGATCTCACCATCCGCCCCGCCGAACCCCCCCCAGCGACGAGCGGCTTCCCCGTCGCGCAGAGAAGTTCCCAAAGCTGCATCAGAGTCTGGCGCTCTGTGGCGCCCGCCCCGTCCCCGCGCGGGGGAGGCGCTGAGGGGCAGATCGGGCCCCCTTGAATGCCCCCCCTTATCCAGACAGAGGCCGCGCAGAAGCTCGGCCGACGTGGGCCCTGCTTTTGCCATATTCTTCCTGCAGGCGACGCTTGCCCGCGAAGACAGCCCTCCAGACTGGGTCGCCTCGCCGGCCCCGAACCTAACGTTCTGGCGCATCTTCTGAAATCATGTTATAGCCCTGGGCTGCGTCGCTCTGCGCGACTCCGCACTCTTGAAGGAACCGACTGACTGCGTGACGCTCTTGCTCCAACAAGCTCTGGCAGCGTGGCCAACTCGTGACGTTGGGCGTGGCAACGGTCCAGACTGGGTCCTAGGTGCAACTCGCTTGTCGAAACCCTCGATCGACCTCGTGCCTGGACCTGCTGCTGCCCCCCCGCGCTCCCAGCTCCTCCTTCTGCTGCTGGATGCGCTGCTGGGCCTTTGCGAAAACGGTCTGCGCGGTTGCCTGTACGTCTGGGTTCTTGAGCTCGTCGCTTGACTCGAATTGAGGAACTAGAGCCAACAACGCATCACCATCACACTCCACCATGGTCACTGGCCGCCCCTGATCCTGCTGCCTGCCCCGCTGGCGCCGCTGGGGCTGTTGAGCCCGCCGCGGGCTAAAACGCCTCGGCGCTCTGGGGCAGGCGCCGGCTGGGGCTGGGGGACCTCCTTCGCCGTTTTTGAAGATGTCCTCCATGGCCGCCGCGAAGACCAGGAAATCATCTTGCAACCCTGGAACCCAGTTGGTCTATTTGGGCAACGCCTCCTCGAACTGACTCGTCGCCATTGTGAAGGGCGCTTCGACCTCCGAGGCGTTCGCCCGCGGCTGCACCTGACGGTGGCCGGATTGCTCAGCCGCGTGATTCTTCGCCTTTTGTAACCAGCCTCCACCTCCTGCTGCTTCGCCCCCACGACTTGCAGGGAGGCTGTTTCCGCTTGCTCCTCCAGCTTGCCAAGCCTTCGCTGTCGGTGCGGTGCCTGCTGAGACTACTTGCCGATGAGGTTTGCCTGCAGGGCCTGCGCCTGCGCACCCTGCAAGCCGAAGTTCGCCATGGCATGGGCACTGCACGAGCGAGCCCCCTGCCGACGGCGAGCAACGCAGGCCGAGCGTGGCGAACTACTCCTCGTCCGTGCGCAGCCGTATCTCCCTCATCTCGTTTGTGAGCTGCCTGAGTGGACCACCGGCTCCAAGACCGTTGCCCCGAGGAGCCTCACATTGCATTTGGTTTTCGCGTTTACCCACTTTCTCCTTTGAGCGCAGGCGCCCCCTTCTGCCATGCGCCTCCTGGTGCCCGATGTGGGGGCCAATGCTGGCCTGGCTGAACTGCCTGTGAGGATTGCACCCGTCACAACTTGCCAGTTGACACGCTTGCCCTGCCACCATGCAATTCTGGCGCCGTGGCGGCTGGTCACGTTCCATTGTTCTGGATGAATCCACGGCCGCGCTGGCAACTCGCCGTGGGATCGGTGGGTGCACACACGCGCGCGGTGACTTCGACCCTCGTATATGTCCAAGCTGAGGCCTCCAAGGCTCCGCGGCTTCAACTTGAGCCAACCATGCTCCGGATCTCCTCCTTCTCTTCCTCCTCCTTCTCACCATCATCCCCCTCCTCCCGCCCCTTCCCCTGCCCCTCCTCCTCCTCATTTACCGAATCCTCTTCCATCCGCCCCCGCTTGGGAGATGACGGATTCCCTAGCCCTTCATTTCTCATCCTTCCTCCTCCCCCCCTCCCTCCCCCTCTCCCCATTTCTTCTCCACTTCCTCAATGCTCCTCCGACTCCCCTCCATCTTCTCCTCTTGGGGTACGACGTCTTACCCAACTCTTTATTCCACTGCGTGCTCCTCCACATCCCTGATCAGGAACTCCATTAGGCATAGTTTCTGGATGGGCTGGTGGGCTTGCGCGAAGCGTCTAGACTTGCTTGAACGCGGAGATCCCCGCGTGTGCATTATTGTTCTTGTTATTATGCATCTGTTGCCTTTTGAACGGAAGCGACTCTCGGCCAGAGTCAAACTGAGTGTTGGTACGGCGATGGCGTTGACTTGGGATGAGTGTTAGTAAGAGGTGTCTGAATTCGAATTGTCTGATTACGGATAGTCATGTAGGAGCGGGTCCGACAGCGAAAGACACACTTTTGTGCCCGCGCATGTGATTTGTATGCGTCAAGGGAACTTGCAACGAATCAGTAATGACGTCCGCGGTGTCGGACGTGCGAAATATCGTCCGCACTTGGCATGGGCTCGGCGCGGACACCAACTGTTATTGCATACGGACTCCAACCAAAACGTCCGCACTTCTTCGGATCGTTCGGAGCTGGTCGCTGGTGGTCTCTGCTTTCTGGTCGGGGGGAGTAGTGGAGGGATTAAAAAAGAGGTAAGGATTGAGGAAGAGGGAGGACCAAGTCAATTGGGCCATGTGGGTTGGAGCGCGGGGGCTCTTGACCACCTGGGCTGTCAGAAGCCGGACCCGCCACTGGCTGGGTTCTGGGCCAGAGCTCTCTTGGATGTCGTTGGGGTCTCTTGCGGAGGCTCTGGGGAGTCTCTCGGAACCAATTCTGGAGCCCTTTGGGGCCTCCTGGGGGCCAGCTGCAGGACTCGTGGTGTCCCTGGTGGGCCTCTCGGAGGCTTCTTGGGGGGCTTCTTGGGGGCTTCTCGAGACCTTCTGGCGGTCTCCTGTGGGCCTCTTGGGGCTCTCTTGGGGCAGAGGGCGGGCGGTTTCAGAGGGCCTCCTGGGGTCCTCTTGGGGCCCTCGTGGTGCACTTGAACAATCTGGTCGAGCTCCATCTCTTGGGGCCCTCTTGGGCCGACTTGAGCGCCGTCTTGGGGCTCTCCTGGGGGCCTCTCGGGCCGTCTTCGACGCTGTAAGATCGGCAATGCGAATGGTATATGTGTCTGTGGAAAATGCATGTGTGTAGATAAGTGTGTGTATATCGATGACATATGTATGCATGTATGTATATATATATATATATATATATATATACATATATATATATATATCAATATATATATAGAGAGAGAGAGAGAGAGAGAGAGAGAGAGAGAGAGAGAGAGAGAGAGAGAGAGAAAGAGAAATTATCCTGGCAAAGCAACCTAACAGCGAAACGTATAAGCATATCTGAAAGCATTCCCCTTAAGATTCAGATGAAAATCCAGTTGTAGAATTCTGCTGTTCTCGCAGTCGTAGTCGCATTCGCGATGACAGTCGCAGCGGCAACGGCAGTCGCAGTCACAGCCTCAGCCTCAGCCTGCCTCAGCCTCAGCCTCAGCCTGCCTCAGCCTCAGCCTGCCTCAGCCTCAGCCTCAGCCTGCTTCAGCGTCAGCCTCAGTCTGCCTTCAGCCTCGGCCTCAGCCTCAGCCTGCCTCAGCCTCAGCCTGCATCAGCCTCAGCCTCAGCCTCAGCCTCAGCCTGCCTCAGCCTCAGCCTCAGCCTGCCTCAGCCTCAGCCTCAGCCTGCTTCA
>CAUYUJ010012481.1:326027-333527 GCA_963575745.1 Prorocentrum cordatum | reverse complement strand
GCTTGCGTCTCCCCCACCCAACACGGCGTTTCGTGGCCCCAGAGGGAGCTCCACCGAGGGTCCCCGGTTGCGCAGTTCGCATGCGTCTCCCCAACCCAGTACAGCGCTTCGTGGCCCCAGAGGGACCTCCACCGAAGGCCCCAGGTGGGGCAGTTCGCATGCGTCCCCCCCGCCCAATACGGCGTTTCGTGACCCTGGAGGGAGCCCCACGGAAGGCGTACCCACAGCTGCGGTACTCACAACTGCATGTGCTTGGGTGCTTCGACAGGCGAATGTCCTTCCCGCCCCTGCCCCTCCCCCCTCCTCTCCCTCGGTCCTCTCTGTTCCCTAGGCCACCCCCCTTCGTCCTCCTGCTCCTCCTCGCCGTCGTTTTTCTCCTCCTCCTCCTCCTCCTCCTCCTCCTCCCTCTCGTCCTCCTCCTCCTCCTCCTCCTCCACCTCCTCCTCCTCCTCTCGCCCATGCTCCTCCTCCCTCCTCCTGCTGCTGCTCCTCCTCCTCCTCCTCCTCCTCCTCCCCCCTTCCGTTTCTTTATCGATATCTCCTCCCTGTCGCACCCCGTGGCCGGTCGAACGAGCGGGCCAACCGTTCCGTCTGAAACTTCTTCACCATTTATGAGCCTGAAGCTTAACAGCTGACGACAAATTCGCACATGGAAGGAAGGCGGGCCGCTTCTAAACTGTGGCTCTCGCCGTAGCGCCAAGAACATTCGGTTACACACATTGCACGGTTCTCACGCGTTGAAGGCCGGTGGTTTGCAACATGTTGTTATCGCCTTAACGCCGCGGACACTCGTTTCAAATATGCGAAACAGTTTCACGGATTGAGGGCAGGTCGTTTTCAAAATGTGGCCCTCCTCGCGTTAGCACCGCGCAGATTCGTTGTGCCAGGATCAAAGTTTTCACGGATCGAAAGCGGATGTTTTGCAACATGTGGGTCTCGCCTGAACGCCGCGGACAATTGCTGTAAACATTTGAAAAGGTTTCACGGATTCCCATGTCAAAACGTGCCAACAATGTTTTTTGGGAAGGGCTCAGGATTGTCGGGTCGGGGGAAAGGGGGGGATAGCAAAGGGGGGGGGGTTGAGAATCAGCTCACGTAGCTGATTTTCCCGGCGCCTCCCGGCGCCCATGTATCGAGGAATGGGCCCCTCGGCGAGGCCGAAACCATCTGCATGCAGCAAATCTCGTACCCCCCCTTTCCCAATCCCCCCCTTTCGTCCGGCCCGAGATTGTGAGGGTGCTTCAATTTTGCTGATTCGCTGTGTTGAAGTCCCAAACATGGTGTTCTGGCACGACTCCAGATCGTCAGTACGCAACAATCATTTTGATTCGTGGCGTTGGAAATATCGAAAATGGTGTTTTGGCACGCTTCTGGGTCTTCAAACGGTTGTCTCCCAACGGGGCAGTTCACCCGGTGGAAATGACCCCTCGTAGGGGACTGTGAAGAAGGAACTTGGAAGGTTTGTTCCAACATCGTTGATGAGTCTTGGTTTTGCACTTGTCCTCCTCCTCCTTCTCCTCCTCCTCCTCGTCCTCCTCCTCCTCCTCCTCCTCCCCCTGCTTCCTCCTCCCCTTGCCTCCTCCTCCCCCTGTCTGCGACCTCCCTGCTCCTTCTCCTACCTGCTGCCGCCGCTCCTCGCTTCCGTGTAAGTCGGGTGCCTCAAAAAGACTCTCTGCGCGCCGCCACAGCGGAGACAGATCATCGCCTCTTGGGGGCGATGCTGCCGCTTTCATCTCCCCCTCCTCCTCCTCCTCCTCCTCCTCGTCCTCCTCCTCCTCCTCCTCCTCCCTCCTCGTCCCTGGCCCTCTCTTGTTCCTGCTCCCAGCCGGCGTCCGTGAGGCGAGTCACCAACTGGCCATCGCTCGGACGTCCATTTCCGGTGTTTTTTTAGATTTCGTGCGTGGTTTCTTCGCAGGATGATCCAGGATGGTCCTTCATAATCCCCGCCGAGAAAAAGTGCACACGTCCGAGCGATACCAAGCCAATCCCCTCCCCCTCCTCCTCCTCCGCTCCTTCCGTGCCTGATTTCCCCCCCGAGCCAGATCCGTCCCCGAGGACCTCCCCGCGGGGGCTCGACGCGGCCCTCCAGACGGCGGCAGCCAGGCCCCTCCCCTGCAAGCGTCCAGCGGCAATCCCCTTCCTCCTCCCTCCTCCTCCTCCTCCTCCTCCTCCTCCTCCTCCTCCTCCTTCTCTTAAACCTCTTTCTCCTCTTCCCTCTCTTCCCTCCTCGTCGTCCTCCTTCTCGACCCCCTCTTTTACGCTCCTTCTCCTCTCCTTCTCCCTCGCCCTGCCTCCCCTTCCTGCTCCTCTTGCTCTCCAGCCTTATGACTTCCTCCCTGTTCCTTCCCTCCCCCTCCTCCTCCTCCTCCTCTCGCCCCTGCCCCTCCTCCTCCTCCTCCTCCTCTCGCCCCTGCTCCTACCCCTCCTCCTGCCCCCTGCCTCTCCTCCCGCCCCCTGCCATGTGATGCAAGCTTACGATGGGGCCCGCCGCCCCGGATTTCACTGAGCTATGCACATGGCTCGCTCGGCAGCCTGCGCAAGCTGTGCTCTCCCAGCCTGGCTTTAGGCCGGGCCTGTCCCCCTACAGGTGGATTTTTCGACGAAGTACTCCAAACATATTCCAAAATGGTCAAAAAATCATTTTTAAAATCGTCCCTGGACTATTTCTTGACTATTTCTGAATATTCCCCCTGTAGAGGGACAGGCCCGACTTAAGCCTGGCTGGCTGTGGATTCGCAATTCTCCAGGTCGGAGTGCAGTCACCGTGCTTCGACGGCGCGCAAACGCGGATTGGCGATCCATGGATCTGACGCGCGGTCGCCAAATCCATGGATCGGGGAGGCACCCTCCCCAAAATACGGCCGGTGCCGCTCCGTTCGGCGGCAGAAGTCCGCGATTTACCATGGAGACGGGACCCGTCGCCAATCCGCGCCCCCTCAATCCAGGCTTGCGATCGCCTGACAAGAGGCCCCCAGCACGGCCCAAGAGGCCCCCGGGATTCCCCCAAAGGCACCCCAGACAGTCCCCAAGAAGGGTCCGAAGCGGGGAACATGATGAACAGGACATGCTTGGCCTGCCGCCCAAAGACGGCCCCCAGAGCACCCCAGAGGCCCCCAAGAGACCCCCAGAGGCTCCACGTTTGCAATCGCCCGAGCGCTGCCAGGAGGGCCGCCGGGCAGGGCACGGATGGGGCTCTCTCCGGAGCGGTTCCCCGAGGCAGACGCGAGGAGCGGCCCGAAAGCGAGAGCCCCTCCTGGGCCCAAAGTGGTCAACAATTTCAGCGCCTGGGCCGTACGGTTAGGTCGGGCATGTCCCCCTACATAAGGAGGAAGGATAAATATCTATGCGCATACACCGATTCTGGCCAGGTCCCTCCTGAGCCCAGGATCGGTGCATACGCCCTCTGACCTGGGCCAGGAAGGTATATGCACCGATCCTGGGTCAAGGATGGGCGTTGTCAGGATCGGTGTATGTGCATAGTTCTCTTCGCTCGACTACAGGCGGCTTTTGGAAACATGCTCAAACAATGTTTCAAGCATGCTAACAAGAAACAAATCGTGCTCAGACTATTTTTTTGACGATCTTTGAGGATTCCTCCTGTAGAGGGGCAGGCCCGACGTAACCGTACGGGCCAAAGCGCGGGCCGCCTGTGCTCTCCCCCTGGCAAGATCCAAGCGCCCTGCCCGGCGGCGGGCGAGGGGGGGAAGTGAGCAGGGGAAGGCTCCCTCCGAAGACGGCGGGACTTCTCAGAAGCCCTCGCGACCTCTGAGCAGCTTTTTGCGCCTTCGGGGGAGGCTCGGACAACTCCTCGGAAGGCCCGGGGACTTCCGAGCCTTCTGAGAGGGCCTTCTCCTTCTCACTCGCCCTCCCCCACTGGCGGCGATCTGCTCCGGCAGGGGCACGGGAGTGCAGCAATCTGGCCAAAGTTCGCGTGCGGCGTACCGCCAACACCGCCGCAGGCGTCCCCCGGGGTCGGGGGGGGGGCCGGATGAGTACACGCGTCAAGCGCCTTGGCATCGGGGTTGTATTGTTCGGCACAGGGAAGGCATCCGCTGAGATTGCGCGCGCTCGGCGTGGGTTGCCAGAGGGCGTCGCTTGCAGCTGTCGAAGATGTGGTATTCACCCCGCTGACATCTTTATTGTTACCGCAGGCGCGGACCAAACGTATCAGCAATGGCAAGGCTCACTGGGTAGTCCTAGCGTGGCTTCTCCTGATGCCCGGAATCACCTGCCGATCCTTTCGCGTGCCGTTCTGGTGAAGCGAGGCCGGCGTGTTGTGAACAAAACTACTATTGGATGCGAGTTGCCAAGGTCATTCATCACCGTACCTGTCGAGAACGTCGCGCGTGCACTTCAAGCGTCCACTAGGTAACCTGTGATGAGCATTTCATGTATGGGCTTTGCAGATCGCCGATAGGAATCATATCATTAGGTGTCGCGTTGGCCGTGTTGTGCTCTCTCAGGAGGAACAGTATTGGGGTGCGTCACTTCTGTTGTCGGTGCTGTTCCAGGACACGCTGTCCCATGTATCTTGCAGGTGCTGCTACCTCCGTGCGGAGGAGACACACGTAGAGAGAAAGAGAGAGAGAGAGAGAGAGAGCGAGAGAGAGAGGGAGAGAGGGAGGGAGGGACAAAGAGAAAGAGAGAGAGAGATCGTTTCAGAGGAAGAGGCGCTTCTACTTTGCTGCTGTTCCACCTCCTCTTGCGCCCTCCTCCCCCGTCGGAGCAGGGGCGCACACGCAGCAGGCGATTTGGCTGCTCCATGACATTTCAGATGGCCACGTTGTGCGACGAGACCCCCCCCCGCTCAGGTCTGGGCCTCCTTGCGCCAAGATAGCAGCTCGCTGCACCACCGTCCACTCGGAACGTCTCCCTTGGACTAGGCGCCCGCACGCCTCCTGCGAGTGCGATAAAATAGCCTGCCTCCCTCCTCCTTCATGCTCCTCCTCGTCCTCCTCTCACTCCGTTCTCCATCCTCTTCCTCCTCTTCCTCCTGTGGCCCCACGCGCTCCCGCGCGCCAGGCGAAGATGATGACACACATGGATGGTGATTCGGGAAGGGGATGGACAAGGAGGGCTGGGGGTAGGGGGGAGGAACACTAGGAACGTGAGGATGAGGACGATGATGATGATGACGATGCTGATGCTGATGCTGATGCTGATGATGCTGATGATGCTGAGAATGGTGGTGGTGTTGATGATGACGATGACGATAACGATGATGATTCCAATGCTAACGATGATGGCGATTCTGATGATGATAATGTTGTTGATAATGATGCTGATGACGGTTTTGGTGGTTGGTGTGACGATGCTGATCATGCTGAGGATAATAGATATAATAATGTTGACAATCCTGACGGTGCTGATGCTGATGCTGTTGATGATGGTTATGGTACTGATGCTGATGATGCTGACGAGCATGATGATGAAGACGATGCTGATGATACAGATGACGACAACGTCAACGATGACGATACTGCAGCTGATGATACGGCTGCTTATGATGCTGATGGTACTTGATGCTTATGATAATACCGCCGCTTCTGATGCAACTGCTGATAATGGTGATGCTGATAATGATGATGCTGACGACGATGATGATGACGACGACGATACAGATGCAGCTGAAGACGCTGCTGCTGATGGTGATGATGCTGATAATGATGACGATGATCCTGATGGCGGTGGTGCTGATGACGATGACGATGATACCGATGATGAGCATGATGCTGATGATGCTTCTGCTGCTGCTGATGATGACGATTGCTGGTGATGATAAGTATGATGCTGACGATGCTGCTGCTGATAATGAGGATGATGATGATGGTGATGGGTGGAGTGAGGACGATGATGCCCTATGATTATGGTGATGTTGATGATGCTGGTGATGATGATAGGACTTTTCATGATGTCTATGATTATGATGTTGACGATGATGGTGCTGTCGATGATGAGATTGATGCTGAGGATGACGATGCTGCTGAACATGGCACTGCACCGGTTAGTGATGATGATGATGACGACGCTGATGGTGCTGCAGCTAATGATGATGTTGCTGATGGGGATGGTCCTAATGATGTATTGCTGATGGCGATGATGGTGATGCTGATGATGAACATGATACAGATAGCGCTGATGATGGTGATGACGACCACGATTTCGATGCTGCTGCTGATGATGCTGCTGTATGGTGATGGCGCTAATGCTGATGATGCTGACGCTGATGATGCTGGTGATGATGCGGACGACGAACCTACTGAAGATACTGGTGGTGATCCTGATGATGTTGCTGCTGATGATGCTAATCGTGCTACTGATAATGATTATGGTGACGTCGATGCCGCTGCTGATGATGATACTGCTGAAGATGGTGATGCTCCTGATGACGGCCATGCCGATGATGCTGATGATGACGATGCTGTTGGTGATGATGCCGACGACGACGACTGCGATGACGATGCTGCGGCTGATGACGCTGCTTCTGACGCTGATGCTGCTACTGATGATGCGGACGATGATGCCTATTATGACGATGACGATGATGGTGGTGGTGCTGATGACAATGACAATAAAAACGATGATGAGCATGATGCTGATGATGCTGCTGATGATGATAAAGAAGATACTGATGATGTTGGATATGGGTGGGGCGATGTTAACGATGATAGTGATTCTGATAAGACTTCTCACGATGTAGATGATGATTCTGCTGACAGTGATGGTGCTGATAGTGACGACGATGATGACGACGATGACGATGCTGCAGCTGCTGATGCTGCTGTTGCTGATGGTGATGCTGCTAATGATGACGATGATGACGATGATGCTGATGATGGTGGTAGTGGTACTGATGTTGTCGGTGACGGTGATGATGGTGATCATCGTGTATGATGAATATCATTATGATGGTGATCATTACGACGACGGCAAACATGATGCTGCTGATGATGATTATGATGATGATGACGCTGATGATGATGCTGATGATCATGATGATGATGATGCTGACGATGCTGACGGTGATGATTGTTGTTTTGATGACGATGAGGGCGGTGATGATGATGATGACGATGCTGATGCTGCTGCTGATGATAATGATGCTGATGATTCAGATGATGACTATGATGACGACGATGATGATAACGATGATGCTGATGATGGCGTCGATGATGATGATGGTGATGGTGACGATGACCATGATGATGACGACGGTTATTGTGATGGTGATGGTGATGATGATGATGCTGATACTGTTGCTGCTGATGATGATGATGCTGATGCTGGTGATGATGATTATGATGCTGATGATGATGATGATGATGTTGATGTTGATGATGATGATGATGATGCTGATGATGATGATGATGATGATGATGATTATGATGATGATGATTATGATGATGATGATGATGATGATGATGATGATGATGATGATGATGATGATGATGATGATGATGGGTGGCGGCCGCTACGGGCTGGAATTTGGTGCGGCAGGGA
>CAUYUJ010012481.1:281027-321027 GCA_963575745.1 Prorocentrum cordatum | reverse complement strand
CCTCTCCTGCTCCCCCCCCCTGCCCCCCCTCCTCCCGCAGGGGGGCGCGGTCTAGCCTGGAGTCGTGCAATTACCCCAGCGATCCGCTGGGCTTCTCAGGGTCGCAAGATATTTGCGACAAGTGCATGTTTGGCAGCTCCCAGACTGGGGCAAGTTCTGGGTGGATCTACGTAGCTCAGCGCTCCAGAGGAACCGCGGCAACAGCAACACGACATGCGCACAGCGGGCGGCACCTGGGGGGGGGGGGGGGGGGGCCCAGCCAGGGTCGGATCCGCATGCGCCGACGCTCTGCTGCCCATCCCCCACGGGCGCACATCATTTGCCATGCGTGCACCTTTGCCCCCCCCCCCCTCCCAAGGGGCGCACGGTCTAGCTTGGAGCCGCGTGCGTCAGTGCTCCGCCGTGCCCTTCCAGGAAGGCGCAGGGACGCCTGCGACGTGTGCGCGCCGGGCCCCTGCCCACGGGGGGGGAGGGGCGCGGCCAGCTCGGCGCCGCGCACGCCAGCGCTCCGCGCCCCCCCCCCCCGGGGGCGCAGGACCTTCGCGGCGCGTGCGCACTCGGCACCGCCCAGGCGGCGGGGGAGGGGTCAGCGCTCTGCCTCCCCTCCCGCCCACAGAGGCACAGCGCGGCGGTGGACAAACCTCCCCTGCAGCACACTGCCCTTTCGTGAAAACGGCCCAGGGCCGACACCGGCGGACCGACGGCCGCGACGCCCTCTCGCGAACCGAAAACGGCCCATTCGCTCATCGACGTGTCAGGATGGGAGGTCTTTCGACCTCCGAACAGCACTTTGCCGACACGTGCCCGTTGGGGACCCCAGGGGGACGCAGTTCAATTTTTTTTGACCAGGGAGCGCCAGGTCCCCACGAGCAGCACCCCAGCAATTCGCTCGGGAAAGGGCTCCTCCTTAACCTCCTCCTTCTCGTCATCGCCATCGGCCTCATCTTTTCCTTCCTCCTCCACCAAGTCAGAGACAACTGCTCCTTCCAATCGAGTGCGCGCGCCCCCCCCCCCCACCCCGCCTGCGGATCCGACGCCGCAGACTGGATGCTCCGCGTAATCGCACAAGGCTCGGGGCGCACTGCCAGCGTGGGGAGCGATGGGGGGCTGAAGGGGAACATTGGGAGGCGGGGCGGGATGAGAAGGATGAGCAGCCACAAAACATAGAATTCGGATTCAACCAGTCCACTTACCATCTCTTAACTGAATGAAAAACGAGGGTTCCGATCAACTGATTAGTCGATCGACTTTGTGATTCACTGGGTTACTAAATATGTGCCAATGCTATCACTCACGGGCCCAACCAACACCCGATCTCCTACGCGGAGGGCGCGGAGCTGGGTAGGCAACACTGGATGACCCCTGCTGGGAACGTCAACTCGCTGAATACTATCCCTGACTCTGTGATGGGAAAATATTAGTTCCTGGACCCGAACATTCAGTCCCCCCTGGGTGGTCAACGCCAGTACCGCGACCTACATGAAGTCTCGATCAGGGCCATCATGCGGCCCTCGCGCCCACTTCGCCAGCTCTGGATCGAACCAACAAGCGCCTCATACCACCTGCCGGTCCGATGCACCCCGAGGCTCAGGAGCGCTCGAGTGACGAGGCCATCCGTTCCACTCGACATGGTGGTCCCTCCACTAGAGGCCTCCTAGATGGGGTCGAAGGATCGCACCGCATCGCCAATGCATCGCCAATGCATCGCCGATGCATTGCCGATGCATCGGCGATGCATCGGCGACGTCAGCGATGCATCGGCGACGCCGACGTGGGGAAACACGGTCTCCACATCGAGCCGCATCGCCGATGCATCGGCGATGCGGCGCAATCCTCGGACCCCATCTACTCGGACCCCATCTTGGAGGCCTAGATCCACTCTGGTCGAAACCAGGGCGCAGTCGGCCGAGTCATGTCCTCGGAGCGAGGCTCCGCGGTCGTGGGGCAGCAGCATCCGAACCACTCGCAGGGCTCGCGGCCGCGACAAGCGCAGGGAGGGTCGACAGCGGGCCTCCCGCCGTGCCGACGCGGCGCCCGCTGTCCATTCTGCTCTGACTCGGCCTCGCCATCGCTCGGACGTCCAGTGTTTGTGTTTTTTTCGGTTTCGTGCGTGTTTTTTTCGCCAAATGGTCAAGGATGTTCCTCGATGGCCCTCGCCGAAGGAAAAATGCACACGTCCGAGCGATGCCAAGCGGCCAAGGGCACACACACACACACACATAAAAACACACAAATAACAGGATTCCCCATATTTTTCCATAATTATTGTCTGGGTTTTCGTCTTCCCCCCACTTCCCATCTTTTCCCATACTTTCGAAGGAATCGACAATCAATTGTGTCTGTGTTTTTTTCCCCTCTTGGTGGCGTCCCTTGGGGGTTGTGGATCTTGCGAAGGTGCTGCTCATGATGCGAATCGTGCTCGGGTTCAATTCGCCCAGACGCCAGGCGTCAACCGATCAAGTAGCCTGGCAACCGCATGGTAAAGATCGACAGGCTTGAACTAACTGGCCAGAGCGCTAATCTTGCACCAGCTCAACGCCAACTGTATCCTGGAATGGACGGATCTGCTCTGCGGCACCGGGGACGGGGGATGGCTGTGCCATCGCTCTTGCGCGCCAAAGCCTGCCCTTCCGAAGTTTTGTATCTTCGAGTGCCAGTGCGCATCTACCTCAACAAACCCTGGTCTGGCCCATACGAAACCGCCGACCCTCCCGGCGTGTGTGTGTGTGTGTGTGTGTGTGTGTGTGTGTGTGTATGTGTGAACCGTTTTTCCGTTTGAGTCTTCACCGTCGCCGTCGCCGCTCCTGTTTTCTGTTCGGATCGTCGTTGTCGCTGTCGCAACTCTCCCCCTTTCCCTGGGTCCTCTTCCACAAGCGACCCAGCCAGGCGGAAATCGAACAGCGTCGTAATCGAGTCGAAGGGAAGCCCCCTTCCCTTTGAATCCCTCCCCGCTGGAGGGGGGGGGGTCGCCGAGGGGTGTCCCAAAGGTTGTGACGCCCCCTCCTCTGAGGGGCAGCGATCGGGGGGGATAGGGATAGGGTGAGGACGGGCATGTCCCCCACAGGCAGATTTTGGACGAAAGAAGTTCCCCAAACATACCCAACAATGATCAAGCATACTCAAGAAATCGTCCCCTGACTATTTTTTGACTATTCTTGAATATTCCCCCTGCAGATGGACATGCCCGACTTGACGCTCGGGGGGATAGGGATAGGGGGAAAACATCGACCTGGTATCGGCGATACATCACCGATAGATCGGCGACTGGCCTCCGATAGTGAATCCGCGCCTTCCTGGGCAGGTTGGGGCCATCGGGCCCCGATCGGCGATCAGTGGGCGATTGGGGGTCGATGCGCCCCCCCTTCTGCCTATCCCCCCGCATCGTTGTCCCCGATCCTCTCTTACCAAGACGACCCAAGAGAGCCCCACAGAGCCGCACTGGGGGGAACACACCAATCGAGTCGAAGGGAAGCCCCTTCCGTTTGATTCCTTCCCCGCCGGGGGGGGGGGGGGAAAGTCGGCGGGGGGGGGTCGGGGGAGGGCGGTCCGGGGGGTGGGGTCCCGAGGCCAACAGTGCCCACAAGGGCCCCCACGAGGGTCCCTCCTCCCTCCTCCCTGCTCCCTTTCCTCCCTCCTCCCTCCTCCCTCTTCCTCGCTGCTCCCTCCTCCTCCATCCTCCCTGCTCCCTCCTCCTCCTCCTCCTCCTCCTCCGCCTCCTCCCTCGCGAGCGTTCTCGTCGTCGCCGTCGTCGTCTTCGTCGTCCCCCTTCAGGGCCGGCGGCGCCGGCCGTAAGGCCTTCGCAATACAGCTTGTCCTGCGGCGATTTCCAGCGCAAGACAAGGCCAACGCCCTTGATTTGATACATGTTTCCAGCAAGGATATCCTCAGGATGTCTCAGGTTTGTGTAGATTTGCTCGGTTCGTTAGCTAAACCGCCCGACCAGCTTGCCGTTCTTTGAGGCGGGTCTAGTCGCTTGGGTTTGTGAGTGGCCTTCCCTTCTCGCAAGACGGATTCAGCCTCGTCGCGATCAAGCCTCTCGAGCTCGGGGCCACGGTAATCGTGCCACGGTAATATCCGCCACCGTGCCGCTGGGCACGGAGTGGGCGTGCCCTCAGGTCCTTTTCCCAATCCTCGAAGCCTCAATCCTGAAACTTCCGAGGAATCTTGTAGGGGCCGGGGCCCCTCCCTCTCACAAATCTCCCAGGGATTCCCGCGTGCCCCCTGCCCCCTGGGCTTTGCCAAGTCGTGGCGCAAGAATTTTTCGGGCCCAGGAGGGCCCCAAGACGGGCCAAGAGGGCTCCAAGAGGCCACCCTAGACGATCCAAGATGGCCCAGACTCGCCGAAAGATCGCTGCAAGACGCTCAAGATTGCCCCCAGACGGCCCAAGAGGCCCCCAAGACGCCCCAAGCGGCCTCCAAGAGGCCTCCCAAGAGGGCCCCAAGATGCCCAAATCATTGATTTTCGCAAGCAGTTTTTTTTGGAAGGATTGCCGTTTCGGCTTCCCGACGCTCCCAGACGGCCCTAGCCAAGAGGCCACCAAAAAGCCCAAAAGAGGCCCCCGAAGGCCCCGAAACGGCCCCCCAAAGCCTTCAAAACTGCCTCCAAGAGGCCCCCGACAAGCGTCCCACGAGATCCCAACAAACATTTAATAAACCTCATGCCCATAACCCAAACATGGTGCCAAGATTGGCTAAAGGCCATTCGATAACACGCAACCGCTACTTTGTCCGCGTGCCATTGCTAATTTTCCAACGCGCGGATAATTCAACCTCTACTAAGCAGCTGGTGCCAACCAGCCGAGTAATTACAGGCCGCCTGAACGCTGCACGCGCGATTGCTAGTCATGACAACACATTCGCCATCTCTGACACACTTGCTCCTGCGCCAACTGAAGTGCCCTGCTGCCACACCCCTCTTGGGGGTTGGGATGCTTCACTCCGGGGCCGAAGGAGGGAAGGAGGGCGGACGCAACACTGCACCACTGACTGAGCACCCAATGTCAGGCGAGCTTGTCTCAATGCAAGATACACTTTTTTGGCTCTGCGGGGCGAGAGCGAACCTCTTCCGATAAAAGCTAGGCGGGCTACGCACAGCTCTAATTTGGGGAGACAGGGCACAGGCGGGCGGGGCCTCAGGCGGCCGGAGCATGCAAGATACACACGGTGCCACTGATACCGGCGACTGCCACATTCTCACGTCAGTTCCAATCAGTGCGTGCAGCCAAACCGCCACACTGAACCGAAGATACACTCGGAGTCTACCCCTTTTGGATCGGCCCTGGGGCCCCGCGCTCCACTGTGGTCGAGCCCTCATCCACCTATAGAGGAACCCATACCACACGTTGCTGCATGCAACAGCTCACCAACCTCGAACCTATCCCTATCCCTATCCCTAAGATTGACATGCTAAATGACATGACAATCTTAGGGGTACACCCTCAGAAACTGAGGAAATCCCTAAGATCGCCATCGTGATGAGGCGATGCCCAACATAGGAATAGGGACATGTTCCAGGCTGGTAAACAGCCACACAACACTTTCACCCTCAGGAGGTCCACGCGCACCTTGCCTCTCTTTCAACGAGCTGTTTGTTTCATGAGCCTCGGCCCTTTCAGCGGCCGCCGCAATCTAACCGAAGCGCGCCCTCCTGAGGAAGCGTCCTGCCTGTGCGCTGGCGCATCGCGGGCGAGACCGCATCCCGCACCCTCTTGGTTCTCCTGCAAATGCACGCAATCCTGGCCATCGCTCGGACGTCCATTCCCTGTGTTTGTTTTGGTTTCGTGCGTGGTTTTTTCGCAGGATGATCCAGGATGCTCCTTAATAATCCCCGCCGAGAAAACAAACCACACGTCCGAGCGGTACCAAGTTCCTACGGGCGTGAACTGCTCAACGTGTCGCGGTGGCGGCCCCGGCGACACGCCATGCCCTGCAAGCGGATCGCGCGTCGCTCTGCTCCGCCCCGCTCCGCTGAGCTGGAGGTCGAGAAGAGCCTGGCATGCCGACGCTTGGAGATGGGGACGTGGACGGCTTGTCGCGCCGAAGGAGGTGGGCCAGAGGTGGCGGCGCGACACGCTGAGCCAGAGTTCCCGAATCGTGACTCCTTCTAGTAGCCCGCGCTCGGCTCGGCGTCGGCCGCAGCTCGCCTTCTTCTCCCTGGTGCCCCGCTTGCTGAGTGCTTCTAGTTCCCCAGCCGCGCTTGTCGCGGGGAGAGGGTGAAGCTTTGCGGGGTGCTCGTGAACCCAAGGCGATCGCGCAAACAGGGGGTAGGAGAAGGAAAGGGAGGATGATGATGATGATGATGATGATGATGATGATGATGATGATGATGATGATGATGATGATGATGATGCTGATGCTGCTGATGATGATGATGCTGATGATGATGATGATGATGATAATGATGATGATGATGATGAGGAGGAGGAGGAGGAGGAGGAGGAGGAGGAAGAGAAGACGCCCGCCTCGCGCACACCACACCTGCTTATTTCAGCCTTTGTCTCATTGCATCCCGTCGCCCGCACGCCCCCCCTCTCCTCACCTCCTCCCGTCCCCCCCACCTGCTCATCCCTCGTTTCCGTCTCCTCCCCCTCCTTCCAACTCTGGACTCGATGTCCACAAACACATGCAGTAGACGAGACTTTTATCTTCACCGAAGCCAATGGTAAACCAAGTCTTGTCCGAGTTGTGCAAACCGAATGATCTAGGGCGCCGCTAGACCCGTTAGCCGAATGACGCGAGCTGGATGGACTAACTAAAATGAAACAAACGGGACACACGTGGGAACGAAAGAGAAAAGACCCCTGCTCTGCATCCAGCCTCAACCGGTTGTTGAACAGCTTCAGCCGACGCGTGGGCCGATTCTGACGCATCAAGAAATCGAGTAGCGCATTCGCGCCCTGCCCATGCCCCCCTTGCGAGGAGTACATGAAGCTGCTCTCCACTCATGCATACAATCCTAGCTCGTATGATGCTGTTGTTGCTGCTGCTACTCTTTCCCCCTCCACAACAAACATCTCTTGTTGATCCTTCTCCGTCTCCTGCTCCGGCTTCTTTCCTTCATCTCTGGCTACGCTCCAAGCTCAACTCAAACAATTCTCTTCCAGCGCATAAGAAACACATTGCAAAATCACCCCAACAAAACTGAACCAACATCTTTGAGGATCGTCATGTTCCAATGGGAGGAATTTGTTTCCCCCGTTCGGGTTCGCTTCGAAGCACGCCATTCTCACATCGAAGAGGGTCAGTGGCCAGATCCTTATGGGCGGCCGATCTTCCTGTGTGTATCCATGGAGCGAGGCTGAGCACCCGCGCAAATCAAGCCTTATCTCAACTTGTGGTGCGTCGCATGCCAATGTGTTGCACTGCATTTGCTTCGCGTTGAATTGCTTTGCGCTGCATAGTTGGCATTGCATGTCGTTGACCTGCGCTGAATCGCAACATTGTGCTGCCGACCAACGCAGAGCCATGCGTTCCACGGCGAGCGTAAGACACACCAAAACAAGACCAGGCAACGTAATTGACATTACAACACGCAAGCGCGCGGTATAATACAGCAAGCAGCGCAATTCAGTTGTAATGAACAACTAACAACTTATGAAGTCCAAAACCCGCATAGCGGAGCGCTAATCAGGCCTCCCAACGCCTCTGGAAGGGGCGCTGAAAGCTCGTGGAAGGAGCTTTCAAAGGAGCGAGTGGAAAGCTGGACGGCACACGCACTGGGAAACAATTAGGAAAACACCGGTCGAGGACCCGCTGGAAGGCCACAAGAGGAGCCGCGAAGTGTCCTGCCGGAAGCCGGAACGACCTCTGGGGCCATCCTGCGGCGCTGGCTTCTGATCTGAGGCCCTTTTAACTCTCCAAGGGGCTATTTCTCGCCATCGCTCGGACGTCCATTTTTTTTTTTGTGTGTGTGTGTGTGTGTTTTTCGGTTTCGTGCGTGTTTTTTCCGCCAAATGGTCAAGTATGTTCCTCGATGGCCCTCGCCGAAGGAAAAATGCACACGTCCGAGCGATGCCAAGCTATTTGGGAACAACGCACCGCAACATAATTCACAGCACCACTGCGCAATTCGATGCCGTAGTAGGTGGCACTGCATGGTGGTTGTCAACCTGGTTTGAACTAAATTTTACCATCCCATGAACTTTTGTCTGATACGCAATGTAGCTTCAACCCGCCTTCACCAACACAAATCCACCTGCTTGCCGCCCTGGCAAGTTAGGGCGTGGTGGGTTGCAAGAACTATCTGGTCGGGTTTCTGATATTCCTCCAAGGGCCGCTTCCTCTCGACACAAGATTCTGCGTGCATCCCCCCATCCTCATGCTTCCCGGCTGGGCAAAACCTCCCAATGGCGCTTCTGGGCCCTCCAAGGCTTTCAAGGCGGCCCAACTAAGCCACCAAGGACGAGGATTGCCTTGATAGCGACCCACCAACTCCCAATAAGATCCCAAGATGCACCAACCGGGGTCACAAGAGGCCTCCATCACATCTACACGAAGGCCAGGAGAATCTCCAGGAAGGCCAACAGCTCTCGCAAACCCAAGGACATCCACAAGCTGTCCAACCTGCTTTGCTTTCTCGGCCTCTCGGCTCGATAATGGTCCAAGACGGCCTCCGAGGAGCTACTCACGTGCCCAAACCAAAAGCCCAATGATGGCCTCCAACCGCCGCCCAGGACGGCCCATAACAACCCCAAGAGAGCCACAACACGGCCCAAGAGGGGCCCAGGACAGCTCATGAGAAACCCCAGATGACCTAAGAGGGCTCCACGACACCGCCAAGAGACTACCAAGACAGCCGAGAAGGATCCCATACGACCCACGACAAAACCAAGACGGTCCAAAAGGGATCTTATACGGTCCCGCATGAGCCCAAGGCAGCACCAATACGGCGCAAGAAACTGCATGCACCTGATTGGGGCCGTGACGGGTTCAACAGCACCCATATTCGGGGCCTCGGTGAGTGTAGGATAGGACCAGCACGAACCATTATTCGTCATCTACTCACAACAGGAGTATCATGCACGTGACTGTCGAGTTTGCTCGCACTGGTTTTTGTTATAGGTGATCTCATATTTACATTTGTACGTTCGGTGAAGTAATCGGATGGAGCTTACGACACTGACCTGTGGATTCGGAAACATCCTACACGTGACAAGGAACCGAACACCCACAACCCATGAACATTGTCAATCAATGAATGTGTGTGATGGCAACCCGTAGCACGTGACACATTTCCAAATATCGCTTTCACTGCAACTGCAACTACGCCTTATCCGACCACCCTGAACTATAGCCCTGTGCTCAATCCTCACACGTTCCTTTGCCGTACTCTTTCCACGCCCGCTCCTCATCCGTGAGACAATTGCGGCTGACATCGACGCACTCCAAGGTCTCCCGTGAAATCGAGTCCTCAATCAGCGCTGGCAACACGGCACAAGACTGACCATGCCACACACATCGTCATTGCTGAGAAGACGTATGCAACCGTGTGGGGATCAAGCGTCGACGACCAAGGCAATGAACGACGCCCGCGAAACCGCCCCAGCAGACTTACCAACAACTAAAAGCTAACTGTTTGCACGGCTCCGATTCCAGCGGTCAGACAACATTCAGAGACCCGAAGGACGTGGTGCAATGAACCATAGATCGAGATTCGCTTCAACCAAACATCCCGCGGCACCAACAAACGAAACCCGGCCGATCAACCACAAATGTCGAGACCAGGCTCTCTGATCGGGCGGCGGCGATCGCAGAGCCATTGCCTCTATCTCGAACTGGATTCGGGCCTCGTGCTGCGACAAACACTGTGCAGCTGCGTTCGCACCGCGTGGCCGCAGGGAGGACACCAGCAAAAGGGCGGGCATGCGTGGACGGTAAAAACACTCGAGCGGCAGCTGACCCACGCCCAAGAACATTCTCCAGCCCCGACAGAAGTGGTAAGCCAGCACCGAGCGCGCGCTGAGGGTCAGAAGCCAACAAAGAAACTCCGTCTCACACAGAGGTGTCTTGGATGTGATCGATCACCTGCCGCCTCGCCCACTCGCTCGCCAGGGCATGCATCCAGAGGGACGCGCCGGCAGACTCGGGGCTAGACGAAGAAAAAACGGCAGAAGAAACATAGACTTTTGGCGCTCCGCGCGGGTTTCTTGGACCTGCGCTGGTCCCCGCGGAGCGCGCCAGGGGCGGCGCCAGGGGCGCCGCCCGGAGGAGCCCAGCGCGGATCCAAGAAATCCGCGCGGAGCGCCAAAAGATGACGTTTCGGCCGCTTCTTCTTCTTCTTCTTCTTCTTATATCTTCTTCTTCTTCTTCTTCTTCTTATATCTTCTTCTTCTTCTTGGGATCGTGGTGTTGGCCACCGAGAAACAACGAGAGCTGCGCCCTCGCCCTCCGCAGAAGCCATCCGCTGGCCCGCGGCTCGCCGCCCCGGCGCCTCGCCTCGCGGCCCGCAGCCCACGGCCGCCCACCCCTGCGCCTTGGCCGGTGCGCCGTCTGCTGAAGGGGCCCTGGGCCACACAAATAAATACACACACAAAGAAAAGGCTTCCCCACATTTTCTCATACTTTCTGGGTGTCTCCCTCCCCCCCCCCGCTGCCAATTTTTTCCTATATTTTCGGGGGGATCGACGATTCATCGTGTCTGTGTGTCTCTTCCCTCCTCAACACCAATCCACTTTCCCTGTGGGACCGCGCCTCCTGATCCAGTCCATGGCGCACCTTGTCCTGTGCAAGATCTTCGGCACCGCCTGTTTTCTGAGCCCTCTGGCCGCCTGAGGCCCCGCCCGCCCGCGCCCTGTCTCCCCAATTAGGGCTACCCGCGTCCCGTTTAGCTCTTGACCGGAAAGGGCCCGCTCCCGACCCGCAGACCAAACAGTTTTTTTCCCTCCTGATCTGCGCCGGTCCCGCCGACCTCCCCGGCGGTGCACGCCCACGGCCGCGGCAGCCCGCGCGGGCCCTCCCGCGGCCTCTGCCTCTGCCTCCTCGGGGGCCGCCGCACCGGCGCCCGCCTCCTCTCCCCCGCCTCCGCGCACGCGCCCGTGTGGAGGCGCCACGCTGGCGTCCCGTCCTTCGGCGGCGAGCGAGGGGGGGAAGTGAGAAGAAGAAGAAGGCTTTCTCAAGAGGCGGCGGGACTTCTCGGAAACGCCCCCGCGACTTCTGAAAGGTTTTTTCTGCCTTCGGGGAAAGCTTAGACAGCCTGCTCGGAAGGCCGGGGGACTTCCGAGACCTCTGAGAAGGCCCGCCCGTTCTCACTTCCCCCCCTCGCTCGCCGACGACCCTGACCCCCCGGTCCAGGTGCGCCGGGCCCTCGGAGCGGATCCAGTCATACAGGGCCTGGTCGAAAGTGGCGGGCGAGGATGGAAGGGAGGCAGTGAGGGAGGGTAGGGAGGCAGGGAGGGCAGGAGGAAGGAGGATGTAGCAGGGGGACGAGGGAGGAGGGAGGAAGGATCAACAGGATTGCGAGTAGGGTTACGTCGGGCAGGTCCCCCCACAGGCGGATTTTGGGCGAAGGAATTAATCACAAAAAGCTCAAACATAGCAAAACATAGTAAAAACATCGTCCCCAGACTTTTTTGTTTTTTATCTCCACCGTATTTTGGAATATTCCTCCTGTGCAGGGACAGGCCCGACTTCAAGGTAGGAAGGGAGGGGAGGGGAAGGACCCACGCGTCAGAGGCCTTGTCGCTCATAAGGGTGCCCGGCAAGCAGATCTCGGGCTTCCCAGTCACCTGGCCCCCATGCAGCCCCGCGCGGAAACAAGCGCTGTGACGCGATCGCATGCTGATAGTAGGTCGTACTCTTAGGTCGTTCGTGTCCCCCTACAGGCGGATTTTAGATGAAAATTTGTCAATTCCCCCCAAATGCTCAAACATACTCAAAAATAGTCAGCAAATCGTCCCCAGACTATTTTTTAACTATCTTTGAATATTTCTCCTGCAGAGGGACACGCCCGACTGAACGCTATGACGTGATCGCATGCTGTTAGTAGGTCGTACTCTCCAATGCAGTTGGGCTGTTCACTGATAACACTGGAAGGAGGGGAGCTGAAGAAGGACGTTTTTGGAGGTCCCTGGCGATTCTCTAGACTCCTTGCATGGAGCACACCCAATCCCCGACCGCTGACTGCGTTGGGTGATTCTCTGATTCAAAATCGTCAGAAGCAACCAACTTTCCTACCACCAGGGTTCCGGCCACCCCCCTTTCTGGACTGGACGAATTGAATTAGAAAGTGTACTAACATGAGAGTGAGGCGCACGAGGAGTTCGAGGAGGAATCAAGATGATGAGATGGGGAGGCTGGTGAGGAGGGGGGCGAAGAGGAGGAGGCGGAGGAGGAGGAGGATAGCATTTATGCGAGTCATCGCTGGGCGCGGAATCCACGGCCTCGCGCTTGGCATGTGACATGCGGCTTTGCAGCCATGGGTGAGCCTCGACGTATTCGCGCGTTGTGCGGTGACATCTGTGACTTTTGCCAACTTGTTCTTTCTCCCCCGCTCTCCTCCTCCTCCTCCTCCTCCTCCTCCCCCTCCTCCTCCTCTTCCTCCTCCTCCTCCTCCCCCTCCTCCTCTTCCTCCTCCTCCTCCTCCTCCTCCTCCTCCTCCTCCTCCGAGAGAGAGAGAGAGAGAGAGAGAGAGAGAGAGAATGAGAGAGAGAGAGAACAAACACAGACGCAGAGAGTGGGAGACAGAGGGGGAGATGGAGCGAGAGAGCGAGAGCGAGAGAGGGAGAGAGGGGAGGGGGAGAGAGGGGAGGGGGAGAAACAGACGGGACACGGCGAGGAGCCAGCCAAAAAAGCAGACGCGAGCGAGGCCGCACACGACGTGCCCGCGCAGCTGCCTCGCCGTTGGACGGCGAAGGGGCCGCCCGAGGCGCCGCTCCGAGACGAAGTCTGCGGGGAGCTCCTCGGGGGAGCGCCGGCGGACGGGCCGCTCGAGCGAGAGGCGCGCGCCCTCGCTCGAGCAGCAGGCGCGCAGTCGCTCGAGCGGGGGCCGGCGGACGGGCTGCTCGGGCGGAGGGGCGCGCGCAGCGGCTGCCCCACCGGCCCCGCGAAGGCTGCGAGGTGCCTCGGCCAGGCGCGGGGCGCGGCAGCGCAGCGGCCGGAGGGCGGGCGCCCGCGCTGGCGGGGCAGGCGCGGGCAGGGGCGCACGAACCGCAGGTGTCGGAGGAGGGGGGCGGGCGGGAGAGGAGGACACCTCCTTCGCGCAGTCCTCCTCCCTCCCCCCTGCGCGTGTCGTTCCGGTGTTTGCGTGGATATATGTCAATATTTGTATGTATGCGTGTGTGTATATATATATATATATATATATATAGATATATCTAAAACTATGCAAATATAGATACGTGTGTTCCCCACCTAGGCTCTGCCTAGAAGGGTTCTTGCTCGGTGAGCATAAAGGGCCGGGCAGTGTTCCACGCCCCGGGCGGTTCCCCCGGCATCCGCTCCGCGGTTCCCCCAGGATCCCCCGCTTTGCCTAGCCTAGCTTATCTTAGCTTAGCTAGGCTTAGCTTAGCTTAGCTTAGCTTGGCTTGGCTTAGCTTAGCCTAGCTTAGCTCAGCTGAGCATAGCTTAGCTTACCTTAGCTTAGCGCAGCATAGCGCAGCGCAGCATTAGCACAGCATAGCACAGCCAACCACAGCATAGCATAGCATAGGTCAGCATATCATAGCATAGCACAGCATATCATACCATAACCTAGCGTAGCATTGCTTAGCATATCACAGCGCAGCTTAGCATATCACAACACATCATAACGCAGCATAGCTATGCATAGCATATCATATCATAGCGTAGCACATCATATCATAACATAGCCTAACACATCACAGCGCAGCATGACATGACATAGCATACCACAGCGCATCAATTCATAGTATATCATAGCATCGCGAAGCATAGCTTAGCTTACCTTGGCTTAGCGCAGCATCATCACATCACGGCATAGCATAGCATAGCTAAGCATAGCATCGCATATCCTGCAAAACAAAAGCAACACCAATGCGAACGTGTAAATGCATGTGTAGCTGTAGGTGTAGGCGTCGATGTGGATGTATGTGTAGATGTATATGTAGATGTATATGTAAACGTAGGTGTAGATGTAGGTGTGGATGTCGATGTAGATGTGAGTCTCGCTGTCGATGTTGATGTATATGTAGATGCATGTGTAGATGTTAGTGTAGCTGTCGGTGTAGATGTATATGTTGCTTTCCTAGATGCACCAACTCCTAGGCAGGGTCGCACTGGGTTAGTTGCTGATTGAAGCCGTATATATAATCAATTCTCAATCTCTCCATCTCGATCTCTTTCCTTCTTTCCCTCCCTCCCTCCCTCTTTTCCTGTCCCTCCCTCCCGTTTCCTCTCCCTCCCTCCCTCCCTCCCCCCCCGCCCTCCCCCCCCCCCCCCCCCCTCCCTCCCTCCCCCCCTCCCTCTCTCCCCCCCTTCCTCCCTCCCTTCCTCCCCCCCTCCCCCCCCTTCCTCCTCCCTCCCTCCTCTCGTCCTCCTCCTCCTCCTCCTCCTCCTCCTCGTCCTCCTCGTCCTCGTCCTCCTCCTCCTCTCAACCCACAGTTCCTGCTCCTTCTTGTCCCGTGAAGCTCGTGAAACTATGTGGGAGTAGGTCGTCCAAACGCAACCCTCAACAGACGAATCCTCCTTCTGCTTATTCCCCTCCCGTTTTCCCTTGCCCTCCTTTTCCATGCCCCTGTTTGAACCCCGGCTCCCAGGAACATGCTCTTCAGAAGAAACCCGCGAAGTCCTGCATTCGCCAAGCGAGGCGGCGCCCCCCGCGGGGATCTGGACGTCGGCGGCCCTGCAAAATGCCAGCGCGCTGAGAAAGATCGTGGTCTTCCGTTCCCCAACTGTTGGCTTCCATTCTGCCCGCCCCCTGCCGACCCCGCCTTCGCCTCCTTCCTTCCTTCCTCCCCCCCGCGCGGCCCCAAGGATCCCGAGTCCGAGAAGACCCCCGGGGGCGAACGGAAGGCGCGCGCCCGCGGCCGCGCCCGCCCGCGCGCCTGGCCCCCGCGGCTGCGCGCCGCCGCTGGGCCAGCGCGAAGCGCAGCCGCCGCCGCCACCGCTGCCGCCGCCGCCACCGCTGGGCCAGCGCGGAGCGCCACCGCCGCCGTGCCTGCGTGGGACACGGCCGCTCCCGCCCGCGGGCCCAGCCCCCGCGGCTGCGCGCCGCCGCCGGGCCAGCGCGGGACGCTGCCGCCGCCGCCGCTCCCAGCAGCCGCCGCCGGTTCAGCGCAGGCTGGCCGTTTGGCGCAGCTGCTCGTCCTCTGGCCTTCCGCACGTGGCCGACCAGCCACTGGCGCGGCACTGCCCCGAGCCACCCCGCGGTCTCCACGGCGAGCGCTGTCAGCCGTTCGCCGGGATACCGCTCGTGCTAATCCTTTTCTGCGCGGCGCGAAGCCTCTCCCGGCCACCGGGCGGCAACACGGACGGCGGCCACGCCCCCGGCCGCGGGGTGGCGCGCGGTGACGTCCGACCAACGCTTGCCATCCACATCCTCGTACTGGACGTCCCAGAGTAGCTCGCTCGAAAACGGCGGGGCCAGCAGCCTCGGCCAGGCGCCAGGCCCGAAAACGGTCCCAGGTGGGCACGCGCTGTTCGTGCAGCGGACGGCCGTGCAACCACCGCGCCGCCAAACCACCCACCGCTTTGGCCAGCCCGCAATGGCTCCGGACGACGCCTCCCCCCGGCTGGCAGGTGGCCGCGTGGTCGCCGTCCTCGTCAACGGGCACCTGACAGCAGGCCCTGGCGGCCGTGTGGTTGCAGCACGTCGCACATGCTCGCCCGAGCTCGTCACGATATCGTTCTGGTCGCGGCAGCAAGAAGCGGCAGCGGGTCCCACTGGCCCACTCCACGTCTTCCAGCGAACACGGCGCCTCGGTGGGGTCCGCAGGTACGCCCCAGACCCTGGCCCGCCCGCGCACTGAAGGACAGCCCGATTGCGCAAGCACACTCGCTGCCGGGCGGCAGCCAGAGTTGTCTTGTGCACCGTCACAGCCATCGTTTTCTGCCTCGTCGGCCAGCCAAGCGCCGCGGCGAGCTCATTATCGTCCCCTTCCTCCTCCTGTTCATAGTGTCGTTTCCCTCTCGCCCCTCTCGCTCCTGACCCCCCCTCCTCCATCCTCATGTCTTTGTCAATAATTCTTCACTGTCGCACCCCAAAACGTGTCGGTAGGGCGGGCCGGGCGCTTCGCCTGAGACGTAGTCACCACTGATGATCGTGAAGCATGACATTTGCAACAACTTCGCGGAAAGAGGGGGTGCCATTTTCAAAACGGCACTCTCACATTAGCACCGCGCGCAGTCGACCCAACAAAAATTCAACAACTTCGCGGATGGAGGGGCAAAAGTCCTTACAAACTGCAGCTATCGCCTTCCCGCATGGCGCAGTCGTATGCGAACAGTGAAGCAAACTTACGAGACAAGAAAAGCAATTCCGCTTCAAAATGTGACTCTCTCTTTTGTGCCGCGCACATTGCATTTTAAACCTTGCAGCGGTTTCGCGGATGGAAGGTCGGCCGTTTTCAAAATGGTGCTCTCGCCTGAGCCACGCGCGCACTCGCTTCAACAAATTGCAAGAATGTCGCAGTTGTTATCTCAAACATGTGCACTGGTTTCATGGATGGAGGGAGGTTCCGTTTCAGAGCGGGGCTCTCGCTTTTGAGCGCCTCGGACATTCTTCGCAGAATCTCGCAGCAGCTTCGAATGCTGAACACTGGTCGTTCTCACAGTGAGGCTCGCGCCTCAACGTCACGCACATTCGTCCTTGACTGCAGCGCTTCGCAGGACGGACTTCAGGAGGAGGAGAAGGCGGAGGATTCCCGCTTGAGATTTCGTTGAACTTCAAAGCATGTAGCCGCTGCGCAGATCCACGGCGGGCGGCTCTTTTCAAACTGGAGCTGCCGCTTGGGACTTCTTCGAAGTTCGTGCGACGTTGGGCGGTTCTTCTTCGCAAATGGGGGTCTCGCAGGACACCTATGTGAAATAAGGAACATTTGTTCTTCGCGCTCCTGGTTACGCGCCAGAGACATGAAAGGAAGTTCCGTTTCGAAGCGGGGTCCTCGCCAAACTGGCAGGTCCAATTTTGCTGCTGCTGCTGCTCTTTCAGGGGGGGGAGCGCTCTTCGTGTAGTGAAGAAGAGAAGCCGTAGTTGCACACTGCGGGAAGAGGGGGGGCCACTTGGGGCGGGAGGGTGTATCATGCAGCATCGCTGATGCATCTTTGGTTTACTCTTGTCCTCCTCCTCCTCCTCCTCCTCCTCCTCCTCTCTCCTCCTCCCTCCTCCTCCTCCTTCTCCTCTCCTCCTCCTCTCCTCCTCCTCCTCCTCCTCCTCCTCCTCCTCCTCCTCCTCCCTCCTCCTCGTCCTCGTCCCTCCTCCCTCCTCCTCCTCCTCCTCCTCCTCCTCCTCCTCCTCCTCTCCTCCTCCCTCCTCCTCCTCCTCCTCCTCCCTCCCTCCTCCCTCCTCCCTCCCCCTCCTCTCCTCCCTCCTCCCTCCTCCTCCTCCTCCTCCCTCCTCCCTCCTCCCTCCCCCCTCCTCCCTCCTGCGCGAGCGCCCCCCCGCGGGACCGGCGGGCGCGGCCCCCTGCTTCCCCTCGAGGGAGCGCGCACGGGCGAGCGCCCCTGCCTGGCAGCAGGAGACCTGCGGGGGCTGGACGGATGGGGCGGGGGGGGGAGGGGGGGATCGCGAGGGAGGGGGGGGAGGGGGAGGAGGAGGAGGAGGAGGAGGAGAGGAGGAGGAGGAGGAGGAGGAGGAGGAGGAGGAGGAGGGAGGAGGAGGAGGAGGAGGAGGAGGAGGAGGAGGAGGAGGAGGAGGAGGAGGAGGAGGAGGAGGAGGAGGAGGAGGAGGAGGAGGAGGAGGAGGAGGAGGGAGGAGGAGGAGGAGGAGAGGGGAGGAGGAGGAGGAGGAGAGGAGGAGGAGGAGGAGGAGGAGGGAGGAGGAGGAGGAGGAGGAGGAGAGAGGAGGGGAGGAGGAGGAGGAGGAGGAGGAGGAGGCGGAGGAGGAGGAGGAGGAGAGGAGGAGGAGGAGGAGGAGGAGGAGGGCGAGGTAGAGTTACGTCGGACGTGTCCCCCTACAGGGGGATGCTCGACGAAAACTCAAAAAATACTGAAACAATACCCCCAAATGGTCCAAACATGTTCCCAAAATAAGCCCCATACTATTTTTTCCCTATTTTTGAATATTCCCCTGTAGAGGGACAGGCCCGACTTAAGGGTAGAGGAAGAAAAACGCCATAAACAGAAACTTCTGGCGCTCCGCGCGGATTTCTTGGATCTGCGCTTGACCCCCTCCGGCTGCGCCTCCGGCGCCGCCCCTGGCGCGGATCCAAGATATCCGCGCGGAGCGTCAACAGTTTATGCTTATGGTAGTTTTCCTTTTTCGACTGGGGCAGGTGATGGGGGAAGGCAGGAAGGGACGACCGGGGGGGTCGCAGCAGCGGGATCTCTCGGGGGAGGGGACGAGAAGGTGCAGCAGCGGAAGGGGAGAACGGGGGAAGAGAGGGAGAGGCGGCGGGGGCGAAGGGCAGAGGCAGAGGGACCGCACGACGAGAACCCCTGGGGGGGAAGGGGCAGCAGGGCAAACCTCGGGCCCACCAGCGGCGCCGGGGGCGGGCTCAGACAGGCAGGCCGTGGCAGCGCCGCCGACGCCGACGCGCGGCGAGCCAGACCGCCGCCCACCGCGGCGGGAGCCAGCGGCCGCAGGGTGCCTCCCCGAATGCCTCCTGGACGTCGGAGCAGACGCTCGCCATCGCTCGGCCGTCCATTTTTTGTGTTTTTTTGTTTCGTGCGTGGTTTTTTCGCCGGCGGGGGCGGAGGATCGCGCCGCATCGGCGACGCATCGCCGATGCGTCGGCGACGCGTCGGCGAGGCCTCGGCGCCGCCGGCGCCGAGGAAACCGAGCTGCACACCGAGCCGCAGCGGCCGCCGCCGAGGCCCAGGCCCGCTGGACCGCGCGCGCGGCCCGCGTGGTCGCGCGGCGGCCCCGAGAGGGCGCGCCTGCTGCTTCGGCCCGCGGGCTCGGGCGCCGCGGCGCGGCTGCGCGGCGCACGGGCCGGCCGCTCGCCATCGCTCGGACGTCCATTTTTTATGTTTTTTTTTGTTTCCTGCGTGGTTTTTTCGCCAAGTGGTCAAGGATGTTCCTCGATGGCCCTCGCCGAAGGAAAAATGCACACGTCCGAGCGATGCCAAGGACGGGGGCGGAGGACCGCGCCGCATCGGCGATGCATCGCCGATGCGCCGGCGACGCGTCGGCGAGGCACCGGCGCCGCCGGCGTCGAGGAAACCGAGCTGCACCCCGAGCCGCACCGGCCGCCGCCGAGGCCGAGGCCGAGGCCCGCTCGACCGCGCGCGGCCCGAGTGGTCGCGCGGCGGCCCCGAGAGGGCGCGCCTGCTGCTTCGGCCCGCGGGCTCGGGCGCCGCGGCGCGGCGCCCGGGCGGGCCGAGACTGGTCCCCCGGGGCCTCTTGAAATAAAGGCCTCCGGGGCCTCCTGAAATAAAGGCCTCTGGGGTAGGGCCCGAGCAGAGGGTGTCAGAAGGTCGCGCCGCGTCAGCGGCGATGCATCGGCGGCGCCGGCGTGGAGGGCATCGGCCCCCTCATCGAGCCGCATCGGCGATGCATCGGTGCTGCGGCGCGATCCTCCGACCCCGTCTGCTCGGACCCTACCTGGGAGGCCCAGATTTCAAGGGGCCACGTCGAAGCCATTCGGGTTCCCACGAAGTTCTGATGACAATCTCAAAACACCTGCAGCTGAAGTCGATATCGATCTTTTCGGCAAGAGGGGGAGGAGGAGGAAGGAGGAAGGAGGGAGGAGGGAGGAGGGAGGAGGGAGGAGGGGGAGGGAGGAGGGTGGAGGGAGGAGGGAGGAGGGAGGAGGGAGGAGGGAGGAGGGAGGAGGGAGGAGGAGGAGGGAGGAGGAGGAGGAGGGAGGAGGAGGAGGAGGAGGAGGAGGCGGAGGAGGAGGAGGAGGAGGAGGAGGAGGAGGAGGAGGGGAGGAGGAGGAGGAGGAGGAGAGGAGGAGGAGGAGGAGGAGGAGGAGGAGGAGGAGGAGGAGGGGAGGAGGGGGGAGGAGGAGGAGGGGGGAGGAGGAGGAGGAGGAGGAGGAGGGGAGGAGGAGGAGGAGGAGGAGGAGGAGGAGGAGGAGGAGGAGGAGGAGGAGGAGGAGGAGGAGGAGGAGGAGGAGGAGGCGGAGGAGGAGGAGGGGAGGAGGAGGAGGAGGAGGAGGAGGAGGAGGAGGAGGAGGAGGAGGAGGAGGAGGAGGAGGAGGAGGAGGAGGAGGAGGAGGAGGAGGAGGAGGAGGAGGAGGAGGAGGTGGAGGAGGAGGAGGAGGAGGAGGAGGAGGAGGAGGAGGAGGAGGAGGAGGAGGAGGAGGAGGAGGAGGAGGAGGAGGAGGAGGAGGAGGAGGTGGAGGAGGAGGAGGAGGAGGTGGAGGAGGAGGGAGGAGGGAGGAGGAGGAGGAGGAGGAGGCGGAGGAGGCGGAGGCAAGGCGCTGCCTCACCCCTCTCCCGAGCACACCTCTCTCGCGCCAGGGGGCGGTCGGTCTCCCGTCGCCTCGCCCCTTTCCCCCCTATGGCTATTTATATCCCGAGCCGTTTTTTTCGACGGCCCCTGGCCATCGCTCGGACGTCCATTCCGTGGGCTTCTTTCGGTTTCGTGCGTGGTTTTTTCGCCACATGGTCAAGGAGGCTCCTCGATGGTCCTCGCCGACGGAAAAGTGCACACGTCCGAGCGATGCCGAGGCCCTGGGGCCCGGCGAGGGCCCCCGCCACGAGCGGCAGCTGCGGCGCAGAGGGCCACGAGGGCGGCCGAAGACACGGCGAGCGGGCCTCGGCCTCGGCGGCGGCCGATGCGCCTCGGTGTGCAGCTCGGTTTCCTCGACGCCGACGGCGCCGATGCCTCGCCGACGCGTCGCCGACGCATCGGCGAGGCATCGCCGATGCGGCGCGGTGCTTCGCCCCCGTCTGCTCCGACATCCACGAGGCATTCGGGGAGGCACCCTGCGGCCGTTGGCTCCCGCCGCGGTCGGCGGCGCTCGAAGCGGGAATCGGCGGGGTCTGGGCAGGGCCGCCGCAGGCCCGAAGTCGCGCTGCCTGGGCCAAAGTGCTTGAGCCAAAATGGCTACGGAAAAGAAGGCGCCGGGGAGGATGGGGAAGAGTAGCCAAGAGGAGGAGAAAGAGGATGGCGACGGGAATGAAGAGTAGGAGCTGGGAACAACAAGAGGTAGCAATAACAATCGCCAGTGCCGCTCGAAAGGCGTCAGAGGGAACGGGGGTCTCGCTGGGGGTGCCTCAAATCTCATGAACATAGGTTCTTGGGATAATGTCATAACCCTGCTGCTTGGCTGGACGAGCTTGCCGTCATTTTGCTGTTATAAAGGGGCGGGGCCTCTGTGGGCTTTTTTTTGGTCTGACCGCAAGCGGAATTGGTCTGAAGATCAGCCTCGCAGCCGACCGCGTTTAGTAACGAGCTGCACGTGCTGATGAACCCACGGCCATAGCTGGGGAGCACAAAGTCGGCCCAGAAAAAACTGGCCACATGGCACGCCCGTGCGCAGTGGGCAATATGGAGTGGACTACATGAAGCGGTCTTCGGCCATAGTTGGGGGAGAAGACGAAGTTGGTCCAAAAGCTGGCACGCCCGTGGGCAAGCAGCAGCACCGGGTGCATATGAAGCGGTCTCCAGTCCGTCGGATGCCCTCAGGCGGCTAAATGAAGTGCCAGGCATAATCAATCTGGTCCGTACACGAGGAGGAGCAGGGTGACGAGGGAAGAAACCACGCGCCAAGCCCGGGAGGGGGATCAACATGGACCGGAAACGTGTCTTTACGCTGGGCTGGCCCAGCTAGGCTCCATGCTGGAGACAGCGGGCGTGCTCTGGCCGTCATTCACCAGAAGAGTCATCCGACGACCTATCCCCAGAACTGTGAGGGTCGTCGGATGAGTCTTCTGGTGAATGACGGCCAGGGCCCCTGTGGGCAAAAAAGGACTGGCGGGCTTGCGCAACGATGGGCAAACCTGGGGCCCTCTACGGGTTCTCACCTCCGCATGCTACAGGCTTGCTGCGCCACAAGCGAACGCGGGTACATGTAGTGAAATCTGTATCTATATATATATATATATATATGCGGTGTAAGCTATGTGGGGAAAGCATTGCTGTGCAAGCTCAAACCATGGGGCGCCCATCAGGCGGCACGGGCGGCCACGTGGCCGCAGCCCAACCTGCCTCCCAGGGCGCGGGGCGCCCACGAGGCGGCACCTGGCGGCCACGTGGCGCCATCTCGCCGTACTCCCCAGGCGCGGGGCGCCCACGAGGCGGCACGGGCTCGCAGCGTGGTGACGAGAACCTGACGCATCCACCCAGTTCCTCAAGGAACTGAAGTCAGAGCCCCTGAGGTCAAGCTCTCCCTGGGGGTCAGGCCGCGAGAAGGGAGGCCAAGTCGCGGGCGAGCAGGGACGGCCGAAGACGGCCCACTAAGGGAATTGCCGAGAGGTCCCGCGAAGAACCCCGAGACGGGCCACGACGGCCCACGTTGGCCGCAACACGGGGCACTACGCTCCCTCGACGGCCCAAGGGGGGCCCGAAGGGGACCGCCACTGGGCAAACTTCGCTGCTTCCTCCCTCTGTCTCCCTCCGCTCGTCCACTTCCCCCCGCTCCACTCGTGCTTCCTGCAGACAGCTCCTCCCCGTCGAGCCCCCAGAGTCGGCAGGGCGGGCCCGGCGCTCCGCCGGAGGCCTCCCGACCATGTACGAGCCTGGAGCCTGAGAGAGCGTGTAAGCAGCTTCATGAACGACTGGCCATCGCTCGGACGTCCATTCCCTGTGCTTTTTTCGGTTTCGTGCGTGGTTTTTTCGCCAAATGATCAAGGATGCTCCTCGGTGGTCCTCGCCGAAGGAAAAATGCACACGTCCGAGCGATGCCAAGACGAAGGGCGGGCCGTTTTCAAACTGTGGCTCCGGCCCCGCGCACAGTCGTCCTGAAAGCTTGCAAGTAGTTTCGCGGATGGGGGGTGGGTCGTTTCCAACACGTGCCTCTCGCCTTGCCGCCGCGCGCGCTCGTTTGGAAACCTTACGACAGTTTCGCGGGTCGAGGGGGCTTCGTTTTCAAAGGGTGGCTCCCGCCGTAGCGACGCGCACGCTCGTCTTAAAAACACTGCAACAGTTTCACGGACGGAGGGCGGGGCGTGTTCAGCCTGTGGCTCTCGCCCTAGCGCCGCGCACGCTCGCCTACAGTTTCGAGGGGTTCGTATGACCAGAGTCCCAGGAACTGTGTTCTGGCACGCCTTCGGCCTGCCAGGGCGCCACAGCTCGAAGGATCCTCTTTGCTGTGGAGTCCCAGGAACGGTCTTCTGGCACGGCTTTAGCACTGTCATATCGCAGCAGTGGTGCCGATCCGCGGCGTTGAAGTCTTAGAAGCTGCGTGTTGGCACGATGGAGGACTCTCAGACGATTGTCTTCCAATGGGCCACTGGCCGCAATGAGCATTACTCGTTTCAGGGACCTGGGAAGAGGGACTTGGAGGGATGGTTAACTCCGACATCGTTGGTGCATCTTGGGTTTACACCGGTTCCACTCCTCCTCCCTCTCTGTGGCTCTTCGGTTGCTGTCTGGGCCACACCTCGGGGCGGCAGCTCTTTCGGATAGATGAGAACCAACGATTTTTCCACATACGTGCCCTACGCGCCTCGCTGTGTATGACTCATGGCTTGTTTGCGCTGCAGAGTTGCCGCATCAGCCTTCAGAGCCGCCGCGACGGCCCAACATGCCCATAACACAAAGCGCGCCTGCAAGGTGTGCAGGCGGACCTGGAGGTCCGCAAGCCCTCAACAACAATTACCCTGGCGACGTACCCAACCCCTGCGCAATGCGGGGCATGAGTGGCCCGGGAGACGTTATACGGAGGTGATGACGTGACATGGGCGCATATCCTTCTGCGAGCGGCATTCGTGAGGCTCGCAGCCCCCCAGGGATTGCGAGGTCCCGCTCAGATCTGCGTGGTGCCTCACTCCACTGGACCCGCCACCAGCCTTCGAAAGTAGCGACGGTTTCGCAGATCGCAGCCCCCCAAGGACGGCGAGGTCCCGCTCCGATCTGCGCGGTGTCTCATTCTGCTGGACCCGCCAGCAGCCCTTGAAAGTGGCGACGGTTTCGCAGATCGCAGCCCCCCAGGGACGGCGAGGTCTCGCTCAGGTCTGCGCTGTGCCTCACTCCGCTGGACCCACCAGCAGCCCTCGAAAGTGGCGGCAGCTTCGCAGATTGCTATGCTGGCCCCCATGCAGCCCTCGAAAGTGGCGACAGTTTGGCAAATCGCAGCCCCCAAGGGCTGACGAGGTCTAATTTGGATCTGCGGCGGCTACCCAATATAGCTGTCCCCCCAGCAGACCTCGAAAGTGGCGACAGTCTCGCAAATCGCAGCCCCCCCCCAGGGATGGCGAGGTCTACTTTGCATCTGCGGCGGCTACCCACTATGCCGGCCCCCAAGCAGCCCTCGAAAGTAGCGACGGTTTCGCGTAGATCGCAGCCCCCCCTTGGGTCTGCGGCGGCTACCCACTACGCTGGCCCCCCAAGCAGCCTTCGAAAGTGGCGACAGTTTTGCAAATCGCAGCCCCCCATGGATGGCGAGGTCAAATTTGAATTTGCGGCACTATGCTGCCCCCCCCCCAGCAACCCTCGAAAGTGGCGGCAGTTTCGCAAGTCGCAGCCCCCCAGGGATGGCGAGGTCTAATCTGGATCTGCGGCGGCTACGCACTATGTTGCCCCCCCCTAATCAGCCCTCGAAAGCGGCGACATTTTCGCAAATCGCAGCCCCCCAGGGATGGCGAGGTCTAATTTGGGCCTGCGGCGGCTACCCACTAGGCTGCCCCCCCCAGCAGCCCTCGAACGTGGCGACAATTTCGCAAATCCCAGACCCCCAGGGATGGCGAGGTCTAATGTGGGTCTGCGGCGGATGCCCACTATACTTTTCCCTCCAGCAGCCCTCGAAAATGGCGACAATTTCGCAAATCGCAGCACCCCAGCGATGGCGATGTCTAATTTGGGTCTGCGGCGGCTACCCAATATAGCTGGCCCCCCCCACGCAGCGTTCGGCGACAGTTTCGCAAATCGCAGCCCCCCAAACAAGGTGCACACACAAGAGGTTCCGCAGGCAAAATGCACCCAGAAGAGGTACGTACAAGGCAAGAGGAGGCAAGAGGGAGGCAGGAGGAGGAGGAGGAGGAGGAGGAGGAGGAGGAGGAGGAAGAGGAGGACGAAGAGAAGGAGACGCGACCGCAATGCTAAAACGGCTACCCAACCAAGGAGTGTTGGGAACAACAAGTGAAACGACGACACAATTATCCCGGCCTCGCCGTTATACACATAATCGGGTGAAACATTGCACCGGCTGATCAGGGCTGGGGAGGACGAGGAACGGGGGGGGAGGAGACAAGATAAAGAGAGAGAGAGAGAGAGAGAGAGAAAGAGAGAGAAGGAGAGCAACAACTCTCACACGGGAGCCGAAGGAACCTTCTCGGCGGGACCTGCGGGCCACGCCCCAGAGGGCCCCAAGACGGGCCCAGGAGGTCCAAGACGGCCCAAGAGGGACCCAGGATGCAGTCAACCCGTATGGATGCGCGATAAGGATGCTCAGGCCTTGGCGTGCCACGCTCGCGTTTTTCGAACGAGGTTGGCCGACGAAAGTGGCCGAGGATGGGCCGAACGGGCAAGGGTGCAAGGGTACCCTTGGGAAGGTTGCCCATCCTTACTATGCGGGTTGACTGTAGCGCAAGAGAACCCCAAGATGGCCGCTGAGGGGCTGCAGACGGCCCGCGAGAGGCCAAACACGTCCGAGCGATGCCAAGCCCACGGGACCCCCAAGAGACGCCCCACCAGGGCACGTTTGTCCGAGACGGCCCGCCAGGGCCCCGCGATGTGTGCCAGTGTGGGCCCCCCAAACAATTGGTTCGTGCACTCTCGACGTGCGCCCTATGTTGTGGCGGCATGCGTTGCACGTGGGGCAATCTCGATTGTGCACAATATGTGGTGCAATCGTTCTTCGGATGCTGTGGTCGCCAGCTGTCGCTCGAACGAAAAACCCACCCACTCGCCCAACACGTGTCGGCGAAACCCACCTGGTGCAATGGTGCGAGGACCCTTTTTCCCGTGCAGATCCATGGCTCGGACGGGCGATTGTGATGTTGACGACGTAGGCGACGGCGCGGGCGACGATACTCATTACCCTGGCGACGTACCCAACCCTGCGCAGTGCTGGGCAAGAGTAGTTTGGGACACTTTATAAAAGGGGTGGTAACGTGGTGGGGCCTTCAATGGGGCTTAAAGTATTCAGCACACCTCTCGCGCACTTCGCGCCCCATCGTGGACCCCCAAATGCCAGCAGTTGACCTGCTGAAGCGGCAGCAATGGGACGCAGGGGCGCAAGGGGAAGAGGGGTGGGGAGTTGGATGGGGAAGCGTAGGAATGTAACCTCTGGGTCGCGTTCTGGCAGTAGCAAGAAGATATAGGGGGTGACGACGAGAGGAGGGCAGCGGAAGCAGGGGGACCATGTTTCGAGGCACGCCAGCAAACAGGCGCAGTCAACGCATTAAATCCGCAAGGCCGAGCTGCTCTGCCAGCAGCTGGGCCTCTTTCCGGCACTTTCCAGTGCGGGAGCCAAAAGCACGCAGGCGCGTCGCGAAGTCCGTGGGCGGCCCGCGAGAAAGGAACTGCAGCCCCAGGTCCCGGATCATCAGGAGATCGTCGACCTTCGTGGCTCTGGAGAGCATCGCGTACAAGTGCAGCCACCGGCGACGACGCGGCAAGGTCTAATTTGCATCTGCGTAGCACGTCACTATGCTGGACCCCCCAGCAGCCCTCGAAAGTGGCAACAGTTTCACATATCGCAGCCCTCCATGGATGGCGAGGTCTAATGTGCATCTGCGTAGCACGTCACTATGCTGGACCCCCCAGCAGGCCTCAGAAGTTGCGACAGTTTCCTAATTCGCAGCCCCCCAGGGATGGCGAGGTTTATTTTGAATCTGCGTAGCACGTCACTATGCTGGACCCCCCCGCAGGCCTCGAAGGTGGCGACAGTTTCGCAAATCGCAGCCCCCAAGGGATGGCGAGGTCTAATTTGCATCTGCGTAGGACGTCGCTATGCTGGACCCCCCAGCAGCCCTCGAAAGTGGCGACAGCCTTGCAAATCGCAGCCCCCAAGGGATGGCGAGGTCTAATTTGCATCTGCGTAGGATGTCACAATGCTGTCGCCCCCAGCAGCCCTCGAAAGTGGCGACAATTTCGCAAATCGCAGCCCCCCAGGGATGGCGAGGTGTATTTTGCATCTGCGTAGGACGTCGCTATGCTGGACCCCCCAGCAGGCCTCGAAAGTAGCGACAGTTTCACAGATCGCCCCCCAGCAGGCCTCGAAGGTGGCGACAGTTTCACATATCGTAGCCCTCCAGGGATGGCGAGATATTTTGAATCTGCGTAGGATGTCACAATGCTGTCGCCCCCAGCAGCCCTCGAAAGTGGCGACGGTTTCACAGATCGCAGCCCCCTAGGCATGGCGAGGTCTAATTTGCATCTGCGTAGGACGTCACTATGCTGGACCCCCAGCAACCCTCGAAAGTGGCGACAGTTTCACAGATCGCAGCCTCCCCCCCCGAGGCAAGACGAGAGGAGGCAGGAGGGAGGCGGGAAAGAGAAAAGGAAGGACGGAGACCACAGTGCACTCACTATTCAAAAGGAATGCCCAACCAATGAGGGTTGGGAGTAATAATAATAATGGTAATAATGATGATAATAATAATAATAATAATAATAATAATAATAATAATACTTTTAACAATAATAATAACGATAATAATGATAATAATGATAATAATGATGACGATGATAATAATGATGACGATGATGGTGATGGTGATGGTGATGGTGATGGTGATGGTGATGATGATGATGATGATGATGATGATGCTGGCGATGATCGTGATGATGCTGGCGGTGATGACGATGATGGCGACTATGCCGATGCTGCTGCTGCTGCTTCTGATGTGGATGACGACGATGATGCTGCTGATGCTGATGGTGCTGGTGATGATGATGCTGCTGATGATGACGGTGGTGGCACTGGCGACAATGATGGTGATTGTGATGATGATGATGAAGATGAAGATGAAGATGATGATGCTGATGATTATGCTGATGATGATGATGATGATGATGATGATGATGATGGTGGTGATTGTGATGATGAGGATGACGATGACGATGACGATGATGATGCTGATGATGATGCTGATGATGGTGCTGATGAAGATGACGATGCTGATGCTGATAATGATAATGATGATGATGATGATGATGATGATGATGATGATGATGATGATGATGGTAGTGGTGGCGATGCTGGTGATGATGACGATGCCGATGCCGATGATGATGGTGGTGATGATGGTAGTGATGACGCTGGCGATATTGATTGTGCTGATAAGGGTAACGAACATGCGCGCACAACACCTCGCCATATTACTCATGTAAGAACAGGTTCCCAGATACTGTTGACTGAAACAATTAGAACACCGATGGTTCCACAATGGTTTCGACGTGCGCGCGCGATGACGAGCGGGTGTCGCCTGCGCTGTAAGCCATCGTATTGTGTTGTGAGTGATCCTCATACCAGCAAATCTTAGATCAACGCGCGTGCGCCGCATGATGTGTGGTGGCGGCTACCCACTATGCCGTCCCACCCAACAACCCCCGAAAGTGGCGACAGTTCCGCAAATCGCAGCCCCCCAGTCATGGCGAGGTCTAATTTGGGCCTGCGGAGGCTACCCCCTATGATTTCCCCCCCAACAGCCCTCGAACGTGGCGACAGTTCCGCAAATCGCAGCCCCCCAAGGAATGGCGAGCTCTAATTTGGGCCTGCAGCGGCTACCCACTATGCTGTCCCCCCAACAGCCCTCGAAAGTAGCGACAGTTCCGCAAATCGCAGCCCCCCAGGCATGGCGAGGATTAACTTGGGTCGGCGGCTGCTACCTACTATGCCGTCCCGCCCAGCAGCTCTCGAAACTGGCGACAATTTCGCAAATCGCAGCCCCCAGGGACGGCGAGCTCTAATTTGGGTCTGCGGCGGCTGCCCACTATGCTGTTCCCCCCAGCAACCCTCGAAAGTGGCGACAGTTCCGCAAATCGCAGCCCCCCCAGGCATGGCGAGGTCTAATGTGGGCCTGCGGCTGCTACCCACTATGCTGTCCACCCCCCAGCAGCCCTCGAAAGTGGCAGCCCGCAGCCCCCCAGGCAAAATGTACTCACAAGAGCTACCGCAAGCAAGATGCACACACAAGAGGTACGCACAACGCGAGCGCAGACAAGAGGGAGGCGGGAGGAGGAGGAAGAGGAGACGGAGACGCGACCGCAACGCTCTATTCAAAACGGCTACCCAACCAAGAAGGGTTGGGAAAAACAGAGAACCTACGACATGATTATCCTGGCCTCGTCGTGCCACACATAATCGGCTGATCAGGGCAGGGGAGGATGAGGAACGGGGAGGAGGAGGAGACAGTAGAGAGAGGGAGAGAGAGCAATAACTCTCAGACGGGAGCCACAACACACCTCTTCGGCGGGACCTGCAGGCCACGCAAGCTCGCCTCAATGTGGCCTGCAGGGAGCCCCAGGGGACCCCAAGACGGGCCCAGGAAGTCCAAGACGGCCCAAGAGGAGGCCAGGATGCAGTCAACCCATATCACACGGGTGCGCGACAAGGATGCAAAGGCCTTGGCGGGCCACGTTCGCGTTTTTCGAACGACTGTAGCGCAAGGGAGCCCCAAGATGGCCGCTGAAAGGCTGCAAACGGCCCGCGGGCAGCCCAGACACGGCCCAGCACGGCTTTCGGGCCGCCCCACCCGCCATCGCTCGGACGTACATTTTTTGTGTTTTTTGTCGGTTTCGTGCGTGTTTTTTTCGCCAAATGGTCAAGGATGTTCCTCGATGGCCCTCGCCGAAGGAAACATGCACACGTCCGAGCGATGCCAAGCCCACGGGACCCCCCAGAGACGCCCCACCAAGGCACGTTGTCCGAGACGACCCGCCAGGGCCCCGCGATGTTTGCCAGCGTGGGCACCACAACAATGGGTTCATGCACTCTCGACGTGCGCCCTATGTTGTGCTGTCCACGGCATGCGTTGCACGTGGGGCAATCTCGATTGTGCACAACATGTGGTGCAATCATTCTTCGAAGGTTGTGGTCGCCAGCTGTCGCTCGAACGAAACACCCACCCACTCGCCCAACACTTGTCGGCGACACCCACTTGGCGCAATGGTGCGAGTACCCTTTCCCGTGCAGATCCATGGCTCGGACGGGCGATTGTGATGTTGACGACGTAGGCGACGGCGCGGACGACTATAATAATAATAGCAATGATGATGATGATGATGATGATGATGATGATGATGATGATGATGATGATGATGATGATGATGATGATGATGCTGATGCTGATTATGATAACGCTGGCGGTGATGGCGACGATGACGACTATGCCGATGCTGCTACTGTTTCTGATGGGGATGACGACGATGATGCTGCGGATGCTGATGCTGCTGATGATGATGATGATGATGCTGCTGATGCTGATGATAACGGTGGTGGCACTGGCGACGGCGATGATGCTGATGGTGATGATGAGGATGAAGATGATGCTGATGCTGCTGATGAAGATGACGATGCTGATGCTGATCATGAGTGATGATGATGATGATGATGATGATGCTGATGATGATGATGATGATGATGATGATGATGGCGACGGCGATGCTGGTGGTGACGATGACGATGACGATGCTGATGGTGGTGATGATGATGGTAGTGATGACGCTGACGACGTTTAGAGCGATGGTGCTGATGAGGATAACGAATATGCGCGCACACAACCTCGCCATATTTTTCATGTAAGAAGAGGTTCCCAGATACTGTTGGCCGAAACGCTTAGAACACCGATGGTTCCACAAGGATTTCGACGTGCGCGCGCGATGACGCGCGGGTGTGGCCTGCGCGCTGAGTGATCCTCATACCAACAAGTCTTCGATCAACGCGCGTGCGCCGCATGCTGTGTGGCGGCGGCTACTCACTATGCTGTCCCACCCAGCAATCCCTCGAACATGGCAACAATTTCACAAATCGCAGCCCCCCAAGGATGGCGAAGTCTAATTTGGGTCTGCGGCGGCTACCCACTATGCTGTCCCCTCCAGCGGCCCTCGAAAGTGGCGGCAATTTCGCAAACCGCAGCCCCATAAGGATAGCGAGGTCTAACTTGGGTCGGCGGCGGCTGCCTACTATGCCGTCCCGCCCAGCAGCCCTCGAAACTGGCGACAATTTCGCAAATCGCAGCCCCCCAGGGATGGCGAGGTCTAATTTGGGTCTGCGGCGGCTACCCACTATGCTGTCCCTCCCCTCCAGCAGCCCTCGAAAGTGGCGACAGTTCCGCAAATCGCAGCCCCACCAGGAAAGCGAGGTCTAACTTGGGTCTGCGGCGGCTACCCACTATGCTGTCCTCCCCAACATCCCTCGAACATGGCGACACTTTCGCAAATCGCAGCCCCCCAAGGATGGCGAGGTTTAATTTGGGTCTGCAGCGGCTACCCACTATGCTGTCCCCCCCCAGCAGCCCTCGAAAGTGGCCCCCCAAGGATGGCGAAGTTTAATTTGGGTCTGCGGCGGCTACCCAATATGCTGTCCCCTCCAGCAGCCCTCGAAAGTGGCGACTGTTTCGCAAATCGCAGACCCCCAGGCAAGATGCACACACAAGGGGTACCGCAGGCAAGATGCACACATAAGAAGTACGCACAAGGCTAAAGGAGGCAAAAGGGAGGCGGGAGGAGGAAGAAAAGGAAACGCGACCGCAATGCTCTAGTCAAAACGGCTACCCAACCAAGGAGGTATGGGAAACGGGAATGAAATCACGACATACTTATCCGGGCCTCGCCGTTGCACGCAAAATCGGGTGAAACATCGCGCGGCTGATCAGGGCAGGGTAGGATGAGGAACGGGGAGGAAGAGGAAGAGAGAGAGAGAGAGAGAGAGCAACAACTCTCAGACGGGAGCCACAACACACCTCTTCGGCGGGACCTGCAGGCCACGCAAGCTCGCCTCAATGTGGCCTGCAGGGAACCCCAGAGGGCCCCAAAACGGGCCCAGGAGGTCCAAGACGGCCCAAGAGGGGCCCAAGTCGCAGTCAACCCGTGTCACAAGGATGCGCGATAAGGGTGCAAAGGCCTTGGCGGGCCACGTTCGCGTTGATCGAACGAGGTTGGCCGACGAAAGTGGCCGAGGATGGGCCGAACGGGCAAGGATGCAAGGGTACCCTTGGGAAGGTGGCCCATCCTTACTGTGCGGGGTGACTGCAGCGCAAGAGAGCCCCAAGATGGCCTCCGAAGGGCTGCAGACAGCCCGCGAGCAACCTAGACACGGCCCAGCACGGCTTTCGGGCCGCCCCACGAGAGCCCCCAGAGACGCCCCACCAGGGCACGTTGTCCGAGACGACCCGCCAATGCTTCACGATGTTTGCCAGCGTGGGCCCCCAAACAATGGGTTCATGCACTCTCGGCGTGCGCCCTGTGTTGTGCTGTCCACGGCATGCGCTGCACGTGGGGCAATCTCGATTGTGCACAACATGTGGCGCAATCATTCTTCAAAGGTTGTGGTCGCCAACCGTCGCTCGAACGAAAAACCCACCCACTCGCCCAACACTTGTCGGCGAAACTCACCTGGCGCAATGGTGCGAGGACCCTTTCCCGTGCAGATCCATGACTCGGACGGGCGATTGTGATGTTGACGACGTAGGCGACGGCGCGGGCACCCCTCACTCGCTTCGTGGCCCCATACGGAGCTCCACCTAATGCTCCAGTGGTTACGCCCGCATGCCGCTGCCACCCCACTTCGGCGCATCCCGCACACGCTTCATAGCCCCATAGGGAGCTCCATCTAAAGCACCAATCGTTGCGCCCGCATGCCGCCGCTAACCACTTTGGCGCACTCCTCACACGCCCGGCTGAGGCACCAGTGGTTGCGCCCGCATGCCGCCGCCACCTCACTTTGGCGCACCCCTCACACGTTTTGTGGCCCCGAAAACAAGGCTCCACCTGAGGCTCCAGCGGTTGCGCCCGCATGCCGCCGCCACCCCACTTCGGCGCATCCCGCACACGCTTCATGGCCCCATAGGGAGCTCCATCTAAAGCACCAATCGTTGCGCCCGCATGCCACCGCTGGCCACTTTGGAGCACTCCTCACACGCTCGGTGGCCCCATAAGGGGCCCGCCTGAGGCACCAGTGGTTGCGCCCGCATGCCGCCGCCACCTCACTTTGGCGCACCCCTCACGCGTTCCGTGGCCCCATAAGGAGCTCCACCTGAAGCTCCAGCGGTTGCGCCCGCATGCCGCTGCCACCCCACTTTGGCGCAGCCATCAAACGTTCCGTGACCCAATACAGAGCTCCACCTAAGGCTCCAATACGCCCGCATGCCGCTGCCACCCCACTTCGGCGCATCCCGCATACGCTTCATAGCCCCATAAGGAGCTCCATCTAAAGCACCAATCGTTGCGCCCGCATGCCGTCACCAACCCACTTTGGCGCACCCCTCACACGTTTCGTGGCCCGATAAGGGGGCGCCACCTACGGCCCCAGTGGTTGCGCCCGCATGCCGTCGCCACTTCACTTTGGCGCAATCATCAAACGTTTCGCGGCCTCATGAGGGGCTCCACTCAAGGCCCCGATGGTTGCGCCCACATGCCGCAACCACCACAGTTTTGGCGCAACCCCTGACACGTTTCGTGGTTCCAGAAAGAGCCCCACATTAGGCCTCAATGGTTGCGCCAACATGGCGCCGTCACCCCACGTTGGCGCAACCCTCGTACGCTCCGTGGCCCCATAGGGAGCTCCACCTACGGCCCCAATGGCTGCGCCTGCATGCCACCCCGCTTTGGCGCACCCCTCACACGTTTCGTGGCCCGGAATCGAGGTTCGACGGCGAGGAGTGACGGCGGAAGATGCGAACCGAGGAGCATTGGTGAGCACATATGCATACATAGTCATGTGTATGTATACGCACATATCTTGTACCTACACGACCGCCCTGCGGGCGATAAGGAGGTTGGGGGGGATTGAGATCAAATGCCCACCCTGACTGATCTCGAGCCTGTCACCTTGATCTCATCTCTCTCTTTCTCTCTGGATGTGTTGGATTGGGTGGGATAAATTATCATGGGACAAGATGGGTTGGATAAGATCAGATGGACTGTATTGGACAAGAGGTATTAGATAAGATAAGCTGGATTGGATAAGAAAGCCCACCGCAGGCGCCGACAAAAATGAATTGATGGATTGGGTTGGGTGGATTGGATTTGATAGGGTAAGATGGATTAGATATGATAAGATGGGTTGGATTATCAGAATGTATTGGGTAAGGTAAGATGGATTGGATTGGCCCGCCGCAGGCGCAGAAACAAATGAATTGATGGACTGGGTTGGGTGGATTAGATTGGGCGGGATAAGATCAGATGGGACAAGATGGCTTGGATAAGATAAGCTGGATTGGATAAGAAAGCCCGCCGCAGGCGCCGAACAAAATGAATTATTAAATTAGCGACATGCATTAGCGCCGGGACGCCCGGGACACCCGGCACACGAGGGACACCGCCCGGCCCAACTGGGACACCTCGCGGCCACCGGCGGACGGGAAACGAACTTTCGCTTACTAACACCGGGGACACCCGGGACACCGCCCGGCCCAACTGGGACACATCCCAGCCACCGGCGGACGGGAGCGGACTTTCGCTCCTACTTCGGCCTAGCTACAGGAGGATCACGCGCAACTTCGCCTCGCCCGCACGCACGACACGAACACGAAACCGAAACCGATTTCCCGGTGGGGGGTCTCCGTTTCACTGCGATCTCACCCCCCAACCTCCGATATAAACATATGTTGCCCAGGGTTGACCCCAAGTTGTAATTTATTGCAGCCTATGCCTTACAATCTAGGTGGTATGCAGCTCAACCTAGGTGGTGCAATCAATGTGGTGCAATGCATGTGGCGCAAAGCAATGCACAGCAGTGCAACGCAATGCAAAGCAACGCAATGCGATGCAGCGCATATCAATACAACTTAACCCAATGCATAACAATGCACAGCAGCGCACCACAATGCAATCCAATGCAACGCAATGTGCAACAACGCAAAACAATGTAATGCCATGCAAAGCAATGCAACGTCATGCAATGCAATGCAAGTTCATACGACGCAATTCAGAGCAATGCAAAGGAAAACATATCAATGCAGCGCAAGACACGGCAATACAACACAATGTAAAGCAATGCAATGCAACGTAATGTACAGCAATGCGACACACTGCGAAACAAAACGATGTAAGGCGATGCGGTGCAATGCAAAGCAGTGCAGAGCAATGTGACGCAATGCAGAGCAATGCAGAACTATGCAACCCGATGCAGTGCAATGCAATGCAATGCAATGCAATGCAATGCAAATCACTGCTGCAATGCAATGCGCAATGCAATGCGATTGCAAGGCAATGCGGTTGCAATGCAACGGGGGGGGGTACAGCAGGGCGGCGGCGACTGGTGGCATCGGGCCCGCCGGGGGCGGCGGACGGGCCTTTTGCGAGGAAAGACTGACCGGCGACGGACGGGAGCAGGGCCGCCGAAGCAACATGCGGGCCCGGTTCCCTAGATGGGAAGTAACAGCCGCTAAGTGCATGCACTGTTCGGGGAATCTGTATGCGTGCAATCAACCCGTACCATAAGGATGCAGGGTGCGGATGCAGGGGCCTTGGAAGGCCATGCCGACACTCTTCGAGCGGGGCGCGCCCAGCGAAAGTGGCCAAGACTGTGCCGAAGGGGAAGGATGCAAGCGTATCCTTGGGGAGGTCGCTCATCCTTACTGTGCGCGTTGACTGTATACACTAGAAGAAGAAAGAAGGGCAAAAGCATGAACTCTTGGCGCGGAGTGCCAACAATTTATGCTTATGGCGTTTTTGCTTGCTCGATGCAAGGAAGGAAACGGAAGAGGAAAGGGAGGAAGGAGAGAATCGTATCCAGCCGCCTCGCGCCCAAGCCGAGCAGGCAACAACCAACAACCCTTCGCCCGCCGACGTTCGCCGGCCCCCCGCACGGCCTTGCTGCGCCGGCGCCTGAGATCTTTCATCCAGTCTTCAACATTCCCATGCGGCGGAATGCTTAGACTTTCTAGCGAGTCCACGAAGGACGTACGCGCCCAACCACGTACAGGAGCACGGCCACCCGATCCGCGAGGCCCGCCGCAAAATGCGACTGTCGAAAACCACATGCATTCGTCTCCTCCTCCTCCTCCTCCTCCTCCCCCTCCTCCTCCTCCTCCTCGTCCCCCTCCTCCTCCTCCTCCTCCTCGTCCTCCTCCTCCTCCTCCTCCTCCTCCTCCTCCTCCTCCTCCCCCTCCTCCTCTTCCTCATGGGCCCGCACCGTCCGATACCAGAAGGGCCATCCACCGAGGCCGAGCCGTGCACTCGAAAGACGAGGGCGCCCGCAGGGAGGGAAAGACTGGGCCTGTCAGGCTGGCCATCGCTCGGACGTCCATTCCCTGTGCTTTTTTCGGTTTCGTGCGTGGTTTTTTCGCCAAGTGATCAAGGATCCTCCTCGAAAAATGCACACGTCCGAGCGATGCCAAGCAGGGGTCCTGTGGGAGCCTCTGGGGCCTCCTCGGGACCTTCATGAGCTGGCCTAGAGGCCTGCTGGGGGCCCACTGGGACCCTCTGGCGTCCCTGGATGTATTGGAGCCCTTTGGAGGCCCAGAAGTTATCTTGAGGCGTATCGACTCCACCGGAGTCCTTCTTGAGCCACTGCGGGGGTTCTCAGGGGGCTGTTCTCTTGGAGCCCTCTTGAACACTCGAGGAGGCCTCGGAAGCCCTCTCGAAGTCATGTTAACCCGCGAAGGCGAAACGTGCACTACATACATGAGGCAAGCGGCGACCCCGTCCCTAGGCCCGATGCCAGCCCGCTGTCTAAGAATTTCCCCATCCTCCCCCGACGTCATATTCAGCCCTGGGGCCCCGGGCACGCGTCGAGGGCTTCGGCGGTTGCGTCGACCTCCAGAGGCTTCAAGGGTGGTTCGGGAGGGTTCTCGGAGAGGCCGCGGAGGCGGTCCAGGATGGCCCAAGATGCCCGACGAAGATTCAGAGCGGCCAATAGGGACCACTGGATGCCTCAAGATGATTGCCCCAGAGGCCTTCGACACCCCACATCATACAAGAACCAATGTACTTGCAAGCTTGTTCGGTTCCCACAGATTCCTCCAGAAGATATCTTCTGGAACAATTCAGAGTGTCCCGAGCCGGCCCAACAACGCCTGGGGGAGAAAACACTGCAAGACTGGCCAAGGCCGCCCCGATAGGGCCTCAAGACGGCCCAAAGAGATCCCCGCACGGCCCCAAGATGACTTGGGACGGCTTGGCATTGGCCAGGATGCCCTCACATGAACCCCAAATATCCACAACGCCCCAAGACCCCCCTGGGCCCCCAAACAGCTCCTGAGCCTCCCCCAGGTGGTCCCTGAGAGGCCACTCTGACACCTCAAAAGGGCCCAAGAGGACCCAGGAACGCGCCCAAGTGGCCCTCGAGGGCTTCAAACAGTCAGCATCCTCCAGCGTTGCTCAACAGGCCGCCTCACAAGGCTGGATGAAACGCCTGAGAAGTCCCGACATATTATAACCCCCAAGAGTGCCTTAATCAACCAAGAGAAGCCCCTTGAACACTCTCCGATCTCCAAGCGGGCTCAAGAGAACCGCGGAGAACGCCCAGAGGGCCCTCCAAAGTTTTGAAATCCAACATTGCCCAACAACCCTCGCCAAGCCGGGCCATCAGCTTCATTATCTGCCTCGGACGAGCACGCTTGCTCGCGAGATCGCCCCTTTCTCCGCGGAGGCGGTCCAAGATGGCCTCGAGGCGCTGCGTGACTGGAGGCCCTCCGCGTGAGCGCGGGGGTCGGGAGTCGGGATCTCCACGGTGTCCTCCTCACTGCATGACTTTTCCTTTCAAGCAAGTGCCCTCATAGAAGAAAACGCAACTACAGAAACATACATTTTCAAAGGTCTGCGCTGATTTCTGGGATCTGCGCTGGAAGCCCCTCCCTGGCGCTCGGAGCGCGTCAGCGGCGGGGCCAGAGGCGCCGCCGGGGGTTCCAGCGCAGATCCAAGAAATCAGCGCGGACCTTCGAGAGTCTATCATAGGTCTCCTAGATGGGGTCGGAGTAGATGTGGTCGGAGGATCGCGCCGCATCGCCGATACATCGGCGATGCATCGCCGACGTCGGCGACGTCGACGTGAAGCACATCGGGCCCTACATCGAGCCGCATCGGCGATGCATCGGCGATGCGGCGCGATCCTCCGACCCCATCTGCTCCGACCCCATTCGGGGATGGACAGACGCCCCTTTAGTAAAACGTGGTTTAATGAAAACGACCTGAGGCCCAAACCTGGCGGGCGCAAGCCTGGAAAATAACGGCCACGGCGCCCTCTCGAGAACCGAAAACTGACAATTCACTAATCGACGTGTCACTGTTGGGGGTTCTGTCCACCCCCGACCCATCTGAGAGACCCGAACCTCTGCTTCCGCAATCCGTTCCTCCTCGACCTCCGCACGTGCTCGACCTGCTGGCAGGGCCCCGCCTGCGGCGCCGGAGCACCACGGCCACCGCGCAGGCCACGGCCCTCTCTCCTCTGCTCAGGGGCCCGGCGCCGCCGGCGGGTGCAGCAGGAACGTCAGTGAGAGCCTGCGCCGGCGGGGCCCGATCCTGCGGGGGAGGCCTGCGCCGTCGCCGCCCTGCTGTAAAGGGGAAGGAAGAATGGCATACACACAAAACTGGCCATCGCTCGGACGTCCATTCCCTGTGCTTTTTCCGGTTTCGTGTGTGGTTTTTTCGCCAAATGATCAAGGATGCTCTTCGATGGTCCTCGCTGAAGGAAAGATGCACACGTCCGAGCAATGCCAAGCAAAAACTCGTAGGTCTGGGCGGACTGCTTGGGTCCGCGCTGGAACCCCCTCCCCGGCGCGCGGAGCGCGCCAGGGGCGGCGCCGGAAGCGCCGCCAAGGGGCCCTGGCGCCGAGAAATCCGCGCGGACCTTCGCGTTTGTAGTCCCCGTCGCTCGGACGTCCATTCCCTGTGCTTTGTTCGGTGTCGTGCGTGGTTTCTTCGCAGGATGCTCCAGGATGCTCCTTCAAAATGACCCCCGCCGAGGAAAAGTGCACCCGTCCGAGCGATACCAAGTCTATGTCTATGCCATTGTTCGTTCCCCTGTGCTCGGCCCCAGGCCTCGAGGCCTCTCCGGCACCGCAGAACTCGTGGTGGCCCCCGAAGGGGATGCCGTGCGCCCAGCTCCACCGCGCCTCCTCCCGCATCTCGGGTCGGGCGAAAGGGGGGATAGCAAAGGGGGGGCTTGAGAATCGGCTCACGTAGCTGATTTTCCCGGCGCCTCCCGGCGCCGGAGGCGGCTGTGTATCGAGGAATGGGCCCCTTGGTGAGGCCGGAACCAGCTGCATGCAGCAAATTTCGTACTCCCCCCCCTTCCCAATCCCCCCCTTTCGCCCGGCCCGAGCATCACGAGGAGCGAGGCCCTCGGCAGCAGCAGCCGGAGCTCCGCCGGCCCTCGCGGCGGCTGCGTGACCTCTTCGGCGGGGGACAAACCTCCCTGTAGTAAACCTCCCTGTAGTGAATAGGGGGCAAACAAACCTACCTCGCTTTTGACCACCCTCGCTTCCAGGAGATACCAAGCGAGGCCAAATTGCAGCCCGTACTGGTCAGGCCGCTTGACGAGGAGGCGCGTGGTATGGCTTGGTTTTGCCTGGAAGCGAAAGCGAGGTAGGTAATTCACGCTCTGAGTGAAAACGGCCTGGGACCGAAACCGACGGGCCTGGGCCCGCAAAAAAAACGGCCGTGACGCCCTCTCGCGAACCGAAGACGGCCCATTCCTTCATCGACGCGTCGGGGTAGGAGGTCTAT